>DWTO01000498.1:0-20888 GCA_018244755.1 Jemadia pseudognetus | reverse complement strand
GTGGTTCTGCATTCCTCTGCCTACCTCTTCGGGGATTACAGGCGTGAAGTTACTTTTTTTTTTTTGATAATTACGTCATGGTGCTGAAACAACGAGCTGAATAAAATTGCTTTTGGAATTTCATCAGTCTTAAATTTCTTTATTGATTTCGGATTGGACTCGGGTGTACTTTCACGATGCAATCATTTTCAGGCTGTATAGTGTACGCTGGCCAAGTGCGTGTTGGAGTATATAACGGAGAATCCTAATACGTGTGAGTTTCTTCGCTATATTTTCTTTCGCTGTAATATCGAACGATATCTAATCTTGCGAGGCGGTATTGACGCTTGCTGAGTTTTGATGTGTTGCAGAGGCCTGATCAAACACTCTCTGGTCTAAAGTATTTCACATTTTTCATTATACTCGGTACACTTCGCTACTCGTTTGAGATTAAAGAAATACTTTTTATCGAGTTCTTAAGGGGATAATATTGGATACGCTTCAGAAATAAGCCAACTGAAAACACTTTAGCTCTTATTGAAATAACCTTCGGGCGTAATACAGTTATGATGTCAGAACAGTCGGTTAACCGATTAATCTATATTCATTTGGAATCTATAAAAGTGATTTTCCTAGGGTTTTGTTTTTTATTTTAGGTACCTCTATATTTTTAAATATCTCTGTTCTGAATTTGTCTCATTGTTATTTCACTGTCATATCTTTTGTAGATGACTCTTATAATTTACAGAATAATTTTATTGTAATTAAATAAGGTTTATTATGCCTAGATTAGTTAGTATTACTTATTAACCAAGTGGTACAAGACTGCCTATAGGTATGTAAGATATTAGATATTGGGATATTGGAAGAAAAATAATAAATGACTTACTGATAATGTTTGACTCCCTCTATTGTGCCATCTACTTATACTGACGTAAATGCCAAAGAAAGCTACTCAAATTTTGAATCGATGATGCGCACAAATATGTATTATGTATTGAGAAATAATTTTGAGATAGTTCATGGACTAATGTACTAAATATTTTTTGAAAAATTGAAACGTTAATTTTTGTATATTTCTGGATTTACATCCATTTACATCAAAACTTTTGAGCTAAATTCTCATGTACGAGAGTAGTCATGTCGTATTTCTTTTACAATTTCACCCAATGCGCATCTATATTTGACCTTGATCTTGTTTATACATTTGGTTGCTTTTACCGCGACTGTTCCGTGTAACTACCTACTTTTGATAAATAACGAAGGACTTCGGAAAATATTTATCTTTTATTCGTGAGTCAATATTGGTTCCAGCTTGTTCGACTTGCTGTAGAAGTAAGTTAAGTTCCAGTTTTATCAAAGAAAAGCATTTTAGATTTATAAGTGTTGAGTATTACAAAATCAGAAGACCTAGTTGACAAAGTCGCTACTAGATAATATATGTATGTATAAATTTTAATAATGCTAGAGATTCCAGAGTAAGCGAGAACATTCTTTAATTTAAAGAGCATTCGAATTTCCGGGCTATCAATGTCGGGGCGGGTAAAGAATATATCCCCCGACCCCAATGGCGGGATACCAAGATGTTGTAAGAGGCGACTAAACTCAGCAATGGTAGATCGCGGTATGACGCGGGCTGTCAAGGTAGGGCTAAGCCACAAAGAACCCATGTTCTGCTATCCTCCAACCCGCATGCGCAGCGTGGGGGTCCTTGGCAAAAACCTATCAGACTAGGTCTATATTTAGAAAATGAAATATATGAAATGAATATTTGAAAATTAGAAATTAGAATATTTGAAAAATTTGAAATATTTGAAAATTTAAAAAATGAAATATTTGAAAATGTGAAAAATGAAATATTTGAAAATGGTGTGAAAAGTATATAAAATCTGGTAATATATAAAAGGGCTTCTGTTAATGTGTAAAGCACATAAAGCTCTGACTCGCCGCCAATTTTGAACCTATATATTTATTAAGCATGGAAACAACAGAAGCTTCATGTGATCGTTCTTCTAGATTGTTTTAACCAATAAAGAATACATCAGACAATCAAGAACTTTGCGATGAAGCGTAATCAAATGTAGTTCTGTCCAGAAGCACATGACTGATGAGACAAGATCTCGACGCGGCTATTATTAATTTGCATTATTTTCTCAGTCTTGTTTCCTCTTGACAGTTTTATATTTTCTGATCTACCTAGTTCACTTTAATCTCTATTTCTTCATTTTCCCGTCTTTCTACGTTGTCGGCTTACACTCGCCCAGTTTGTGTCATTACATTAACGCCGCTCTTCCGACCACTAAACAAATACCTACTTAAGCTTCCTCTTTTAATTATGGTGTATAAAAACGTTTTGCGAAATTTAAATTAAATATTTCTTTATTACGTGCGTTTTTGTTCATTATATCGGTCTGTTCGTATATTAAATTCTATATAACTTTACTTCATGTTATTATTATTACATCTATAACATCAGAATCCTAGAGCAAGTTTACTTTGAATTCGTCTAAATAATAAACAATATAGTTATGATGTAATCTAAGAAAGACTTAAAAAATAAGTTCATTTCATGAAAATAAGGCATGCAAAATTTACTTCGTTTAAAGTATGAAAGCAAATAGTATTGCCAAATTGGTTTTATATTGCTAATTTTATTACGAGCCCCGTTGCAGAAAATGTTTTAATAGTACCTACCCATTTTTTCTAGAATATGGTTGTGCCGTTTGCTGCATATGTTTAAGGACGTAATTAATTTTGCTACACTGTAAATTTAGACTATTTTATGTCCATTTCTGCAAGTACATGTAGATTAGTTAATTTTAATCTATCAGATTCGTGATCTACAAGATTTACCGATTCGTGAGCTAAAAGTGAAATATAGCGCAGTTTCACGCAGTTTTGCGCAACCGTGCAAAGTGCAAAAAACTTTGTGTTTTTCAAAACCACTTTTTATTAAACTCCTTGTATTGACGAGAATGTATGATAACTTTGATGAATGTAGAAGAAGCGAAAGGAGCCTGTGTGCGTACCCCTGTGGAAAATAGGCATGATAATATGTATGTATTTATTCATTTGTATATACCTAATTGACATTTTTTATTAGTTTCGTTGTTATTCACTTTTGTATTATTACATTTATTTGTTTGTTGTGCTGTAAAAATAATTTCAATATAAAATATGAGTACCTACTTCGATATTTCTTTTCTAAATTGCTACGTTTCATCTAATGAGGGCCATTTATTTATTTTTACGTTATGTATGTCAAGGAGAAGTTCTCTTTAGTTTTCTCAGTATTTCCATTTAGATGTGAACTGAGAGGAACTAAGAAATGTCAGTTCTACGAGTACCTCAATCAAAAGCTATTAGCTCTTTCATTGTAGATAGCTACAAAGTAATTACTTACTGTGGTCTTTTATTTTCATTTGCTTTTTTCTTTTTCCTAACCTGTCTGTTACTATTTCTTGTACCTAAATTTGAATCTCAGATTTCATTCCTGCTGCTTGAATTTTAGAATCTACAATTCAAATTCAAGCCTATTTTTCTGTTTCCTATTATTCGACTTTTCAAATTCTCAATTATGTTGTAAAATTTTAAAGAGTTGTCTCACAATAATTCTTTACATTTGTTACAATCCAAAGTGAAGCAATAAAATATAGAACGGGCAGCTTAATGGCTTACGAATTAACAAAAAAACATACCTAAGTCGGCCAACATTAGTCACTTAATCCGCTTACACGATACTTAAAGGCATTAACATATTTGTGTACCGCACGTGAGATCCCAGCGGTCAGGATTTATTGCGGTTAGCTACGTTAAACTAGCTACAGGCTAGTATTATGAAGAAAAAAAGACGGCTGTAACCTCTGACGTATAGTGGCAATATTAAATTCTCTGCAGATTTTGACCAATCTGTTTTCATGTTTTCGTGATTGGCTTAAATTTCCGTGACGTAAATTAACAAATGACCAGTAAATTTATACAATATCAAGTAGTAGTCCTTAGTAATTTATGTTCTGTTAGGTCTAAATACGAAGGTCTTGCTGTCTACCATACTTTAAATTTTTCAAATGGACTGTTATTGGGTGGGAACAAAAGTTTATGTAATAGTGTTGATCGGCGTCACACCAAAAACAACAATATTTAAAGTTTCTGATACTCTACCTTTCGTATTACTTCCTATTTCCTTATTATCCTAAACTCTTCTATCAATAGATGCGATAAATATATTCCTTGGTTTATACTCCTTGGTTTATAGTCTTTAGGTTTCATTATATCCCAACACATCTATAATATTCTCATAAATGTCATTACTTTATCAAACTGCTTGAGTATACTCACAGCGAGTTTGATGTTCACTATAAACAAGATGAAATCTTAACCTGTAGTAGTCTCTTAAGGCTCGTTTGTGTTATAATCATGTTATACGATTACATAAGCGGAATATCTGGAAACATTAATAATGTATACTATGATCGCAATTGTTGCGATCCAGTTACGATTAATGGCTGGCTGTTGCATGTAGCATGTAGCTTGGATCGTAGGTAGCAATGTTGATTTATTTAAACGTGGTACGTAACATCGCACCGTAAAGCAAGGCAGAGGAGTAAAGCAAACTCCCATGAATCGGAAGAACAACAAGAAAAACGAGACTACTACTAGAAAACTCTTTAACGTAAAAAATTACATCTATGACTACTTTATGAGTGACTGCAAAGCTTATACTAAATGGCTTGTATACAAACTGAAGTAATGTATTTTGCATCAAAGTAAACTAAATTTACTACCACAGTGGACATGTACGATTGTGGCAGGTGGTAAATTTTGTTTTTTTTTCTATAGGTTTCTGTCACAAGTGCCGTGTCTAAGACTCAAAGCAAAAGTGTTCCTTACGCTTTTGTCCTAGTTCTTCTATGCTGGCGTGCTACATAGATGTTATCTTCGTCTCAGGCTACATAGCCTGTGAGATCGCGGTCACACTTGAATGTATTATTATACTGTTCCTGTCGTTTATATCTCTCTCCTCTTATCAGCTGGTGACACGAGTGCACGAGAATTAGTAATGGCATTGGATATACCAAAATAATATGGCTTAATTTTTAACCACTTTTAACTTTGTATGGTAGCAGATTAGTAGGGAATAAGCGAATTGTTGGCTTTTGCCTTCGCTGTTTCTGTGAAATCTTTTCCTGACTACAAGGGGTCGTTCAAACGTTAGATTCTGAATGTTGTCAGATCGCAGTCCTTAAATGTTATTGCTAGCCCTGATCCAGAATGTTTTCGAAAGTTCAAGGAGATGGCTCAGACACTAATTAGCACCCACTGTTAATAGCATATTACATTAATTTAGGTCATGACAAAAGCAATATACTGCAACAAACATGTTGCATAGGATATTATGGTTTAACATCCATTTTATAAAAGAGAATATAACTAGAATCGATTAAATAATTTTAGCATTATTTTTGTTATTTCGTACATTACTCTACAGTAGACTATGAAGGTAAATATTATAATGATATCATAATATTAAAAAAAATCTTATTATTATCATACAACTTATAATACCAAGGGAGGTCCTTTACGGAGTTGACAGAGAGCACCGAGGGCAAAATATCTCTGTCCTTACAAATCTGATGTGTTCTTTCTTGGTAATGTCCATATTAACAATAGTAATAGTCATACGTTACATATTTAGCCTTACAGACCTGACTTGTTAATAATAACCTTTACCCTTTTCATTCTGAGAGAAGACCCGTGTGCGACAGTGGAACGTTTTAAGGGCTGAGCTTTATGGACAACAAGATTGTTTTTAAATTACGGTAAAACGAGTAAGAATATGCATAGTCATTAGCGTATTATAAATTTCTATATACTCGAATACAGACCTATGTATATACGAGTATGCAGCAATTTATAATATGCTTCATCAACCGGTGAAATGTGGGAGTGTTCTGCATTCCTCTGCCTACCTCTTCGGGGATTACAGGCGTGATGTTATGTTTAAGATTTGCTTACTTCGTTGATCGCATACTATTAATACCTCGTTAGCGTAACTGGTGAAACGTGAAAGTGAACTACACTCCTCTGCACATCTCTCTGGGGATTAAAGACGTGATGTTACGTTTGTATAATATGCTTAGAATACGTATACTATTTTTTACTAATCATAAACTCACATAGGTTATTAGTAATATAGATTCACTTGTCATTGTTGCTCCGTCGTGGCTCATCCAAATTGTATCACACGTAAACATCTACGCGTACCGAGGAGATTCATTCTCTTCGCACTTCCTGAATAAATGGAAACGGAAAAGATCTTCGAACCCTCGCATTCTCTGTAGAATTTTGGGTAAAAGTGGTCGGTAAACATGGCTGAGATATAGAACTCGCTATTGTTGGAATGAAACTTATATTTACCTAGCGACCCGACTTCGTTTCTATAGATAACATAAACGTTGGTATACAAGATTTTTAAATTGATGCTTAAAAATGTAAAGGTATTTAATTGAATAAAAATTAATTAAGATTTGCCTACTTCGTTGATCGCATACTATTAATACCTCGTTAGCGTAAGTGGTGAAACGTGAAAGTGAACTACACTCCTCTGCACATCTCTCTGGGGATTAAAGGCGTGATGTTACGTAATTAAGATTTAACAAGCGTTGTCTAAGACACTTTCCGGCTAGTTGTAATTATGACTTGTGGAAGTCTGCAGGCAGGAACTCGAAACTACGTGCTGAAGACGGGCGCGATGGCGCCCATTAAGAGAAACCTGTGTCCAATTGAGGACTGATGCACGCTGATGAACTTGGCTCCCAAACTACTTCGTAAATGTAAGAAATTTTCATGAGCGCTTTTTAAAGTGTTTTTTATTATTTTGTTTCTCAGATATGATATATCATAATATGGTACCACGAATTTCTTTTGCATATAAAATCAGATAAATAATGTCATCTTCCATTTATCTTTATATAGCATCTACTTTTTAAGGAGGACACGCGAGTATATGATATTGCAGACTTAATTTTTCGATTTGGAACACATTTTAGTTACATTATGTATGGGGTCATTTGCAACACACCATCACAATGTTCTTTAATAGTCATCCTATCTATTGGTGCTTAGTGTATCTTAATCGCTCCCATAGTTATTGAATTCCATTGCGGATAAATGCACGTAAGAAGCAGAGAAAATTCTGTTGAGATTTTTTACAACTGAATTATTATTTATGTAATAGAATGGCAAATATAAGCATGCCTACACCAATTATGTACCAAACCTTTCATAGACGAAAACAGTGTCAATATCTTCCACGTATTTTTCGAGAGTAAAACACACAAATCGAGAAATAGACAGAAGCGGTCGAAGGTCTTCGTTTTTCACTACGCAGTAAAATGGTAAAATATTTACACGGTACCTATGTAGGTACATGTAAATATACTTATGTATGTACATTTATATCTATCCCCAGGACAGACAGAGCATTATTGAGTTTTCTAACATAAAACTCCTAGTAGATAGTCGGGCCCGAGTCTGTGCCCGATGTACGATAAGAGGCTCATCGCATTCTACATGACAATTAACAGAACCGGTACAACCGGGCATTGATAAATTCCTCTGCCTGCCCCTTCGAGGAAATATAAGTGTGTTGTTATGTTAGGTTAGTCTTAAAAATTGGCTGGTTACAAAATGCTATGAAAGACGTCTTCGTTACCTTAGATGTATGATAAGAATATCATAATGTAATCGTACTGATATATCTAGTTTCAAAATGGTATGTTCAAGATATGTATTTACCTAAAAGTCTGGCGTTGAAAATAAGAAGCGAAACAGTTGCAATAAAATGCGAAAACTTTTTACGAGAGACGTCGAACACTTGGCGAATGCAGCTGAAACGGATTCCACCTGCCGCATTCTTGACAAATACTACATAGGTAGAACAGTTTTATTGCGATTTCTTTAGTGGGAGAGCCATGTGTGCCTTTAACCTATTCAGTTGTAAAATCAATTTTATTTTTTTCTCCATGGGCATAAATTTAAGCAATAAGTGTACAAAATTGTTTGAAAGTAATTTTTTTCTTGTTCTGTTGCTGATAGAACATGACGTAATCACATAATTTGTTTTTTTTTTAAAAACGAAATAAGTTGTAATTGTTTGATATTAAGTCCAAGGAATTGTGATGCACTTAGTGTTAACATTTTGTTATAAGTGAAACCTCTTGATAGCTTAGTAGGAACAAAATATTGTTGAAGAAATAATATAGGTGGCAGCTCTATTTATTTATCTTACATTTTATTTCCCGTTTTCAAGACCTTTTTCTTATTTCAAATCATACGAAGATTTTATCGATGTACTGGATAGACATTAGGTAAAAATGACTCCCTGAAAGTATCGTAATATTTGTAAATGAGCTTAAGCTGACTGTAACATGCAGCCTCGTGTGTGTATTCGGTATAATTTATAAACTAATTAAAATTTATGGACTACCAAAATTATTATTAGTAACAGATCCAGCTGGCTTTATACAAGTTTACGCTGTTTAATAAATTAATGTTTTCACCTAGTATTATGCTCACCAGTAGGAAATTTAGGCCTTTGTAATAAATTGATTATAGCAGCCAATAACTACTCGAGATGTTAGTGCTTCCAACCTATTGTTTTCAATAACATTAATTTCAATTCTGTTTATACATTTGGTTACTAGCGATGTTTAAATAATGGTGTGATATTTGATCATGGTCACAAAGGTCACCGATAAACAACTAAATCAGTGAGAGTTGTAAATAGCTCGTATTTATTTTTACTGCACATACAAATTTTGAGTACCTTAAAAATGTAATAATAAATGAAATTTTAGTTATAATAAAACTGACAGTAATCTATTACTTGGAACACGAACATAACTTTAGATTTGGCGCTAAAGTTTATTATCCAGTGATGACGGAGTTCTTTCTATATCTCTCAAAATCAAACACCGTTCGAAGGAAAATTCGTTTATTTCAATTCTGTACCTAAATTAATATAATGGGGTGCTTTATCTGTCCTGCAGTAGTCCTTGGGAACCTTTTTGACACAGACGAATGAGAGGCAGAAACAGTTTTGGGGGTAAAAACGGTTGAGGCTTTTAGGCATTTCTTTTTTGAAAGGTTTCTTTGTCTGTTTTTGTTAGCACTCCCGTAACATATGTCGGGGTTAAACTATTTTCGTGGTGGTTTTGTATGTTGAATATGTTCAATATTTCTTACAACGAATCTGCGAATCGTAACTTATCCGAATAAGAAGATTGAGAAATTATGTCTTAGTTTTAAAACTTAATTCTAATACTAAATCCATCTTGATGAATATTGTACAGTTGGCGTAAATGTTTTATACCATATTACTAAGCTATATGGATAAAGTATACAAAAAATAGGTAAATTAAGGAAATGAACGGACGTTTGGCTATATTCATGCTAGCCTTGAACTCCAGTTAAACCAGCACACTGAACGCCAGAACCAATTATTCTCCAACACAACGCTTTACCGAACTAAATAAACGAACTCATTTCACCAGAACACCAGAGCTACCTCAAAAGCTTTAATAATACTAGAGAATTTGCAAACTGCCTTCTATTAGTACCTATCCCTGTATCGAGTGATTAAAGTTCTGCGAATAACGGCTTTATGTGATATGGACAAGCTAATCAAAATACGTCACTGTAACAATGCATTCAATACATAGTCTGTCTCTTTCCCTCATTCTTTTGTAAACATTTTACATCCCCTTCGCACTATCATGTTTCGAGTTGATATCCAAAATTTGAATGTTCAATATTCAACGATGCGGTTTCATATTGCGCGTGTTGACGAAGTGAAATTTTAGTCAGATAGAACTGGTTTCCTCACTTATTAGCACTACCCTTACTATCTGTAGAAGGGAGTTTATTGTGAAATGGACTCTCATTGTGGGTGTTATGGTGTAAAATTGGCCAGCTGGTACAATGGGCTTTGTTCGTCAGAAACGCTCAATTGTACTGTCGTGTCTTTGAATGCTGTCCAAGTGAGGTTGTCCGTAGGCGATGGGCTCATTTTGCTTTCACTTTCCATGGCGATTGTTCGATGTTTCATATCTTGAACAATAAATTGTGAAGCTACAATTGCACGTTGGGATATTTTGTGTTCAATTGTTATAGCCGTCTCTTCCTGTGGTTTGTTCTATTTTAAGTTTCAATGTCAGAAATGATTCTAATTGAAAAGTTTGTACAATACGTGACAAGTTATATGTATATAGTTTGCTATTGGACATTTCAGAATACTGTTTCTACATTTACAAGTATTTATGGTGAAGTTTTACAACTTTTAACAGTTTAGGTAGAGATTTTCCCAATTGCCTTAAAAAACATTTATGCGGGAATTTTTATGTATCCTGTTCTTGGCTGTATTTTTATATGGGAAGGCGAAGATTCCTTATTAATATATGGAATGTAGATATTTGTAGAAGATGTCATTTTCTTATTCATTGAAGGCTTATGAATTCGAATATAAGGGCAAACATCTTTACATGCATTTTTAAGATTGGTGTCACTTGGTGTAAAGGCGAAGTAACATATCTTAAAGAAATCTTCTCTAGAGTTCGCAATAATATTCTTTAAGGCGTATGAAATGTACCAACCAAATTTGGAAAATACTGTCCATAGATCCATAGAACATAGTTTGTCTATTAATCCTTCTGAGTATTATACGATTCCTGTGTGCAGCGTTTGAAGAACAAATGATTGATGATAATGATGAATTACAGTATGTTTCTGTAAACCTATATACTTTTAATGAGAAACATAGTTGTGAAACTCAGAAAATATTTTCCATTTATACAGCAAAACATAAAATATCAGAGACTGCCCAATAAATCGTGTTGAAGGCAATGGTAATATGCAAAATCGATGACTAATAACGTTCGTGACCAAGGTCAAGGTGAAAGGAGAAATTTAAGTGTTTTTAACCTTTCGACCGCAAATCAAATTGTTGATGGTAACCTGCTTTTTTATATTCACGAAGTAGTGTTAATTGTGAAGAATTGTTAACTGTAGAGTGTCTCGTTGTTGGAATTAATTTGAACCAGATAAAAATAATTGTAAAATAAGCTGCTATTATTTCGCTGCTATTGTTTTTAGAGAGACATCGTTAGTTATTTTATATTCGCACTATACTCATCTGTCTAGCTATAGAACGATACAATTAGTACAATAACATTAGAATTGGGTGTCAAGTTCTACAATAAAACTAAAGAAGTCAGTTGATTAAACATCTTAAACATTCTTTCAAATGCAATAGGCTGATGATGATGCTTTTTCCATCATGTCAATGTTGTTCTTATTTATTTCAATGCAAAAAGATCGTCACGTGTTCTTAATTCGGAGCGAATTTTAAAAAGGAAATTGCAAAAAATCTGCTGTCTCTAACGCATTCATTCGCAACAACCTGCTACGAATATAGCCTTCGTTGGGGCATAATTCTAAATATTTAAATGTTCAATCGGATTGTGTGCTTCACCTAAGTGCAATTTTAGCCAGATTGAACCGGTTTAGTGCTGCTCTCCAACTTTATTAATACTACCTTAATTCTGTTTATTTAACCGTCTGCATTGCAACCCGTAATGCTTAGCCCCACATTTATCTATTGACTGCTGGGAAGTGGATGTATGTGTAAAAGAAAACAAATAAAGAATGTGAGTAAAAGTTATTTTCTCGTCAATTTCCTATTTATTTTTGCAATGGCGATTCCGCATACCGCGTTATATAGAAAATAGAAGCAATCAAGTAACGGCCTATGGCGAAAGCTTAAACCTCAAGAGATACATACTCTTACGCTGCTTGTGCATTCAATGAACTTTTCTCCGTGTTTTTTTTTTATTGTTCTCCGAGCCGAGCTTTTCATGTCCTTCAACTTGTTTTTAAAAAGTTATTTTTTTTAAGTAGTCGTTGAAATGCTCGTGCATATTAAAATTTATCACTGGCGGTCACGATCCAATAACTGACCACGATTGAGTCAGTACTCAATTTTACAGAGTGCTTCCGAGGCGGTAACGAGAAGCTTTTAGACCAGGTTTATAAATGTTGACGATGTGATGCCTCTGTGTGAGTAGAATGTACCTACGTATGCGTCAATGTGTACAATATCCATATGGCAATAAAATTGTCACTAATAATTTGCATTCGTTAGTAATTTAGCTTTCGATCAAAACCAATATTGCTCTTTAATTATAACATACTGCGTATAATAATATCTTGTATTTAAATTCAAATATTATACTCGTATTAACACAAATAGAATATGAAGCTAAACTAATGATAATATTGTTACAAATAAAAAATAAATAGATATCATTCCTATTTGAAACCTTACAATAAAATAATAATAAGCTTAGATTAATTCCACTGGCTTCATTGCTTACTGTGCTGCAAGTCCGTGATTAGATTATTCGTGTAGAGCTCTGCTTTGTGGAGATTATCTTGTATTGATTCAGAGTTCATTGGACAGTTGAAAAGATTATATTACGTAACTCAGAGCGTAAAATTTATCCTTTTGAGTAAGTTTTGATTGAAACGATTACTATTAAGGTCCCGAAGTAAATGTTCAGGAAGATAGGGTGAATAATGACGTCAAAGATCATAGTAATGATAACAATGCTTCTAACTGATCAGTTATGTGATTCGATAATGACTTGGATAAAGTACCTTTAAGTATGTATCTTGTTTTATTAAGGCTTTAGAAAATACTGTATTAATTTGATACAATATTTGACAAAAATGGGATCATGATTTAAAAAATTATCACCAGGAAATAAAAGAATTCCTCATTTCGCTTTTCAATATTTTGATACTATGATAAAAAACAATCCGATATCGGCTATCGATTTACGGATTTCATATTAATGAAAATGTAATTTGATTCTTTTTTATTATGAAGTTGAGAAAGGTTGTATGTAATGCTATCGGTTCCAAACAAATCTTTAACGCATTTATATATCTTTTTTGAGATCTTTTCACATTCCTACCTCTACTTTGTATACTATTTTTAATCATTGTAATTAGTTTATATTTTTACCGGTTCATGTGAGCATTCTCACTCCGATCTTTATCGGGCGCTGTCATTATGAAGTTTCTAATGGACATAGGCATATTGCATCATTTACCTTACATTGCATTTACCTTACGATGTTTACTTTTACGCGGCCATATGTATATACAATAGTAGAGCACACTAGGAATATATTTTTCATGCTCATGTCACCCTTATTCATACAACATACCGACCCACGCGTATATATTCGATTTGCTTATCCGTACCCTAAAATATTCATATTCAAGTAAATTCAGAAGAAAGGGAAGAAATGAATTTTTTGCATCAGCGAGTGTATGAATTGAATTGAATACTTCTTTTCGTCCGTCCTTGTATTTTTGTCAGAATTCTTCACAAAAATATTTTTTACATCACTGAATGACCTCGATTCTTGTTCCTGTCTCTTACTATCTTTTAGTTGGGAGGAAAGATTGAGCTATCGTTCGTTATGAATATTCGTAAAAATGTTATCGATTTAAAAAATATCAACTTTTCGCGTATTCGCTGGGATTTTTCATGTTCATATTGGATTTCTATTACAAAATTACTCAGAGTATTCAAAGCAGATATGATTTAATTATATTGCATAATTAATTATATTAAAAGTCAAACTACAAAGTTAATTTGTCTGGGTCTATTCTCAAAATGTGAAGGGCTAAAAGCATAGTCTTACATATTATATGTACATAAAATAGTTTAGTAGCCGTAGGTAGCAAATTTTAATTGAATATTAAAATCAAATTACATCATAAGAATGTATTTATTCAAACCATAGCTAATCGCGCATAATCCGTAAATAAACATATGGATTATATTTGGCCTGCAATCCTCGAAGAGGTAGGCAGAGGAATGTAGTATACTCCCACGTTCCACCAGTTACGTTTACTTCCCACTATGGAATAGATAGTAAGTCTATTGCCATATACCGGGCACAAATCCAAACTCCCAGCCACGACTAGAAAATCTAAATAAAAAAAATCTAATAATGCACTACTCGGGATTTGAACCCAAGACCTCCCGAACGGCATTCGCCCTTGCAACCAACACGACCAACGAGGTTGTCACCAATTAACACTGACGATGTAATATTAAACCTAGTGACTTAAATCTTAGTCTCCCACTCTATTTGTCCTTATACTAAACACCTGTATATAAAACGTAAAATCACGCATGTTATCCCCGAAGAGGTAGGCAGAGGAGTGCAGAACATTCCCACGTTTCACCAGTTACGTTTACGTCCCACTATGGAATAGGTGGTGAGCCTATTGCCATGCACCGAGCACAAATCCAATAGCAAGTGACATTTAAACTTAAAACGCTCATTTTTAAGAAGTGCGCGCTAGGGTTTGAACCCGGTCTCCCGGAGTGAGAGGTCGAATTTCAAACCACTAGGCTATCACTGCTTTGACTAAGTCCTTAATTATACCATCAACCTTAGGTTTTCATTGACTTTAATCATGACATCATCGATTAACCTCCAAGAGTCCATATCTCAACAACACTAAACACCCACGAAACATCTCGCGCCTTCTCTTAATAACATTTTCATTAACGCATCAGCCCACAAAAATCTTATTCAAGTCATTTCAGATACTATTTAAGCAAGTTTTAGTTGGAAATTCCATAATAAATTTTTAATTTAATTATAATGATAATTTTTTACAGTACTTTCAAAATCATGGCAACAAAACTTTAAACACATCTGTTTTGCTCACCTAACTGATAAAAACAAATCTTAAGAATGAAAAAAAACATGTTATAATGCTTTCAAAACAATTTATATCTTTATTTTTCCATTTTCTAGATTAACATTTACACCAATGTTGTTTTGCTCAAACATTTTTCCGAACAACGAATTGTACAACTCATTTGCACTTTCATCGCTCCATGCAAGACATTTCTCTGGTGCCATATAATTCACCAATTTGTTATGTACTACATACTTAATTTTTCTTCCCTTTGTTGCTCTTGTATCCACTTTCCTTTTCATTTTGCTTCTCATTTGTTGTAACGCTATCCACTGTCTACTCAACTGTACAGGATCTGATATATCAGCTGATTTGCATTCAATTAGTTCTCTCAGCAATTGATGGTAAAAGTCACTATCATCAAATATTTCCAGTATATATTCATCATTGTCTTTCCTATCTCTTGCTACTTGATTTATCTCTGCATTATTTGTATAGTTATTTTCAGTGTCCGCTGGCTTTTTGTATCCTATTATGTCATATTCAGATCTTTTTAGTTGTGTTCGTTTAACAAGCTTCTGCCTATCTGATAATATGTATGATATTTGTTGCAGAATGGTGTTCGTTGGAGCATTTTTAATGTTAGACGCAGTGGCAAGTCTGGTTTTGTCATTCCACTTTTGAATTGTTGAATCTCTGAAAGGTTTGAACACCTTGTGGGATGTCGCAAGGTCTGCCTCATAGTCCTCTAATTTATGTTTCTTAGGTTTTTTAGTCTGTTTATTATTTACTTTATCTGATTCTATTTCTTCTTCGCCATCAGTGTCAGATGGTATTTCTTCATTGTCAGTATCACTTGGAATCTCCTCATCACTCTCTCCATTCACTTCCTGTTTCTTTTCAGACTTCTGATTATGATTTTTTGTAGCCAACATTTTAGTTTCAGGAAATTTTTTGTAAAGTAAACTTTGAAGCAGCAACAATCTGAAAAAATTACTTGACTGTTAATTTTATCATGAAAAGGGCAGTATTATCATCATCAACAACTCTTTTATCCTCCTATTCATCCAAAGTTTTCTATCAGGATGAGAAGGATTCATGCATAGTCTACCACACTATATGCAGGTGGCAGAATCACATAACCTTTAGTATATATCCAAAGAAAAAGAATAAATATATAATCAAAAATATATTTGTGTTGTCTAATAACAATTCCGCTAGATCAATATAGGTCTACTTTTAAATATAAGGTTTTTTTGTTGTTAAATGTTGTTATATTTATGTTATAATCATAATTGGAATTAAAATACGATGATTAAAATTAACATTGTAAATATCATGACAATATTAGGTTCAATAAAAAAATAAACCTATTTCTGTGGCTGAAACATGGATATAGCTGATATTCATACATGCTGTAAGTCAATGTAAATCCAATCATAAAACAAATACTTATGATCAACACACAAGTATTTGTCCTGGATGGACATTCAACCCAAAACCCTGGCTCACCAAGTCGGGTTCACTAACCACTAGACTAAAGGGGCTTTCAATATAAAGCTAAGTGTATATATGACATGTGAGTCTACCATAGACATATGACTTAATTTTTTTACATTTCTTTCATGAAAAATTGAAATACAATTAAACATTCCTGGTCATAATATGAGAATAACATGTAACTTGGAAGTGTACAAGACTCCTCTGCCTAATCCTTGGGGAAAATAAGGGCCCGTTACTACGTTTTGATACTTACTTCTCTAACACATTAGAGACATTATTCACAGTATTCAGACTTTCCAAAGAAAATTTATCATTCTCTTTCAGTTGTCTATAATAATCACTGAATGGCATTCTATTAGCAGTGCTCATACATCGCTGCAGATGTATCCTCATTTCTAACAGACCCTCCCATAGCAACAGCTGATTTCTGACACAGTTGCCCTTTTTCGATTCTTCAGAAATGTTTTGCTTCTTAACATGCTCAAATTTGTCCTCCACAGGCTCTTCCATTTGACTAATGTCATAACCATCATCTTCTTGGCCTTCATCCGAACTACCACCATCTGAATCTTCTGGATCTGATTGGTCAGAGGAGTGATCCAATATATTATGTGCTTTTAATTTGGTTATGCTATAGTCGTCACTCTCTTCACTTTCATCTGATTCTGCGGACTCCTGTTCCTTTGTGTCATCGCCCCCTGCAAAATTTGTCGCTGCGAGAGCCTCATTCCCTTCTTCAGTGTAACTTTCCTCTGCATTGTCAACGGAGTCTTGTTTCAAATTCTTACGTGTAACAACCTTTCCTTCGTACTTTTTACTAATATCACTCAACAAATTAACATTCCGTTTTCGAAAATCGCTTATAGCGGCCTCATCTTCGCTGTCGGAAGAACTAAACTCTGCACGTGTGAGAGTTTTCGGTTTCGTATGAAATACGTGGTCATCTTCAATGTCAGGTCTCGGTTTCACGGTCAGAGCATCTGCGATTTTATCTGATAAAGTAATTTTAGAAGACTTTTTCTGTTTGATCTTCATTTTGGTTAAATAATATTTATGCGTTATTACATACAATATAACCTAAGCCTAATACTATACTATAATAATAATAGACAAATTTGACAGTAACCATGTGTCAGATATGATAGACAACTTTTTTAACAATATTAATGACTTGACAGGGAGGTTTTTAAAACAATAAAAAGTAAATGGAAATACTCGTTCCAATCAATATTTAATTAAATCAATCTATTTGTTTTATTTCAAAAATATTCCGCAAAACGAAAACATTAAAAGCGGAGACGTCTGATCTATAACTATTTGGGTACTTTAAAACATGAGATCGGTTCTCAATAGGCATTCTTTAAATTACGTTGTAACCTAGAGTTTTGCCGCAATCCCTCCTCATGGAAAGCGTTGGATACTTGCGTTTTACTACTATTTAAATTATATTTTGAAACACGGTGTTGTAATATAAGAGAAGAGTATTTATAAAACAAGTTTGTAACGATTCCGATTAATTCTATTACTTCAACGTTAAATGTAAACGTGAATAAATTGTCGATTTAATTTTGTATTATACTCGTATGACAAGCTAGCGTTTTAATCGCGATCCCACCTAATAGAAATCACAAATGTGTCCTAAGATAGAACGCACATACCTAGGAGGAAGAACAATTTATTCACCATTGCTTAGAACAGTTCTATGAAGATTATATAGGTTAGAAAAATAGACGCAGGCAGTATTCTAATCTTTGAGCGTCTATGTAAGAAACTAGAAAATGTTTCGTCCTAGTAATTGAAACTAGGACATCTACCAGGTATTACTATTTTGCTGTACATTTAGATGTGCGGTGTAAGAAAGGAACTGGGGTAATTATGAGCAGGACATATAAAATTATTCTTATTTCTTATTACCACAATGTTTGTGTTACATAATAAAAATATTTGATAAAATTATGTTCCAGTTACATTTATCGATTAGAACCGATCGTCACTAATTAATAAGTTGTCATTGAGGTGAGAAGCACCGTGTAGCATTTTTAATGTCAAATTGCCAAAATAAAAATATTATTGTATTTAAAAAAGACTGCTT
The DNA here is from genome assembly GCA_018244755.1 of Jemadia pseudognetus. Classification (NCBI taxonomy): domain Eukaryota; kingdom Metazoa; phylum Arthropoda; class Insecta; order Lepidoptera; family Hesperiidae; genus Jemadia; species Jemadia pseudognetus. The sequence continues at coordinate 2,527 of DWTO01000498.1, read as the reverse complement.
AAGCTAATATTATAATAGTGTTATCTATGTATTAAGGCACCAACATTGATCATGTTTATATATTTTTCATGGATCCACTCTCGCTGTGTGCCAGCGACCACAGTGTTATCATATATAATATATTATTCACTTTGATTCACTAGTTTTCGCGCAGTAGGATAATCCAGTTGCATATTCATGCACAATATTCCCCCACTAGACGGTGCATAACATAACCCAACTAGGAGGATTAACTAGTCTACTTAACGTTTAAGCATTTTAACAATGTTATGTCACAAACGTTTAATAGCAATATGTTCATTATCCTTGTGTTTCTTCACCGCTTTACTGGCTGTATTCGTGAAATTTAACAAAGGTGAAAGTTGTTACGCCACAATAGATATACATCAAGACATTCCCGCCATAATACCAGACGATTTTCTGGGCATTGGTATAGACACATCAGAAATTGAAAATTATGACAAAATAAATTTTGCAAATTCAAGATTCAGGGAACTTGCCTCGGCTTTGGCTCCGGCGCGATTGCGTTTAGGCGGTACAATGTCGGATCGTCTTATATTCATCTCTGAAGACATCCCTTCTGTGTCGTGCGAAAATTGCCCTTCGAACGTTACGAAATCTACTTGTGCAGCAATAGAGAATCTATGCAGACACAAATTCTTGCCATTTTTCATTATGACTGGTCATAAATGGGTAGAAGTTAATGAATTCTGTAAAGATGTTGGACTAAAGTTGCTATTCACTTTGAATGTTTTACTACGAGATGGAAGTGACTGGAGCAGTGACAATGCTGAAGAACTGCTTCAGTACTCAAAGATCAAAGGGTATAATATAGACTGGCAATTAGGTAATGAACCTAATTCCTTCCGACATGTCTTTGATATAAATATTAGTCCTCGAATGCTGGCGAATGATTTTCAAAAACTTCATAAGCTCTTGAACCATTATGGTTTAGAAAAGTCTCTATTAGTAGGTCCAGACACAACTCGTCCTCAACCAAAATGTAAATATTGCCTTGAATTTATGACAGAATTTCTAGGCAATGGTTCAGAGTACATAAACATAAGATCCTGGCATCAGTACTACCTGAACAGCCGAACAGCTAGACTGGATGATTTCTGGTCTCCAGACACATTTGATTTACTTGAAGAACAAATACAGACCATGAAGAACCACACAGTTAAATATAATCACATTCCTATGTGGTTAACTGAAACAAGTAGTTCTTATGGAGGTGGGGCTCCAGGCCTTTCCAATTCATTTGCTGGCTCACCGCTCTGGCTAGATAAGTTGGGAATGGCTGCAAAGTATAATATTACAACAGTTATAAGACAAAGCTTCTTTGGTGGGAATTATAGCTTAATCAATGATGACTTAGTTCCTTTGCCAGACTGGTGGTTAAGTATACTGTACAAAAAGCTGGTTGGTAATCAGGTCTTAAATGTCCAAAGCAGATGTTCTCGTCTCCAAAGAATGTACGCTCATTGCACCAAGAGTCAATATACAAATGATACCACAGCAGTAACATTGTTCACTATCAATTTAAGTTCAGCTCAAACCCACTTTCAGCTTAACGGTACTGCAATACATGGTAGCCGTGTGGATATTGATCAATACATAATAACTGCTCCCTTGTCCAATAGGCTCAGTAAGACTATAATGCTAAATGGCAAACCCTTGTACTATAAGTCATCTCTACCTGAGCTACAACCCCAAAACCTAAACAGCAATCATATAACAATGCCACCATATTCAATTGGCTTTTGGGTAATCAAGAATACATCTATAAATATATGCCATTAATATTTCAATAATATATCACAAAGATATATCACGTAACTGATAACTGTACAGTATGTATTTTATAATATATTCCACCTATCTTTCTAATTTCAATGTATAATTTAAATACAATATCTTCATAATTCTATTATACAAAGTTAATGTTAAAATATATGAATACCAGTGGTTTTTATTAAAACTAGGATTAATTGCCCCAATGTAGACTACAATGGATTTTTTGAAGTTCTGTTTTACTAAAATTCTGCTTTTCTTAGTCCACATTTTTTTCATAAAGATATTTCCTGGTTTTGTAAATCTTATTACAAGGCAATTGCAATGACATTCATTTGTATTTTGCAATTGCAATTCCCAAAACATTTACCTCACATAATCATTATAGAATACATTAAGGCTTATTTTAATGTTAAAAATAGGATAAAACTTTTATTAGATAAAAAGAGATGTAGTCAACATGTTTTATGGGGTCTTCTTTGTTGAGTCTGCAGCTGATCATGAGTGATTGGCTATTGTGGTGAAAGGATTAGTTACAACTCACAATGTCTAGGGTGCACCAGGCAATGTATGTTTATACTTAATCAGACATAGTGGCTGCTCAAGGAGGCTCCTTTTATCTACGCCATTGAGGTCGAAATAAGACTAACAATAAGTAGACTGCCTCGTTGGTCGTGTTGGTTGTAAGTGCCACTGACGATCAGGAGGTCCTGGGTTCGATTCCCGGGTCGGG
>DWTO01000497.1:0-20891 GCA_018244755.1 Jemadia pseudognetus | reverse complement strand
CAGTATGCAATAAAGATTTTGTATAGGTTTAAGTAAGTTTCGGTTTCGGTTTCGGTTTCGGCCGAAACTGAGAGCGAAGCCGAAAGTTCGGTTACGGTTTCGGTTTCGGCTGAAAAACCAGTTTCGGTCGGACACTAGTTTTTATAGATGATGCGATGTCATTATCTTGTTAGCAATGACTGCCAGCTTTTCATTATTGAAACAGAATGATCCTGTAAAGTAAAAGTAAATAGTAAAGCAGCATAAACTGCAGCTGTCTTTTATCATTGTTATTTACCTAATAATGAGTGATTACATTTTGTAACGACACTTAATACTGTAGCGTTAACGTTGATTACTAGGTCAAAATTTGCTCGAAGATGTTCGAAAGCAAAAAGAGGGATATTTAAATTTGAAAAATTACAAATTAAAACCAATCACGTCAAAGAATTGGACAGAAAGGAAAGAATTTAAAGAATCTTTCATTACATCTCTCGCGTCGATTAAAATTTTGTGTAAATTCAAAAGGGAAATCTTCGTTAAGTTTAATTGGCTCGCAGATTCCGCATCGTATTAAAGAGATTTTCTACAGATTCAAAATTTTTAATTTATTCTTGACGAGTTCTTCAAATTACATTGATTTGAATCGCTAATGAAACAATTAAGTATATAATATACAATTGATCAAATTATATACCTTTTTAGTTTATTTATTTATTTTAGGAGGGCGGTCGGCTGGGCTTATAAAGTAGGATCTCTAACAGGATGGACAGGATGACAGACAGGATATCCGGAAAAAATACGTAAATTTGTTCATGAACATCGATACACAAGAAACATCTAATACATACAACATACATAAAATAAGGAATGATATTGCATTGAATACTGGCTGCCCCGTTGATTGAGTGGTTGCGACTGACAGCCGAGCGAAAGGGTATTGGGTTCACATCCCGAGCAGGTCAAAATTGAATTTTTCTAACTTACAATTCCCAGTTGAAATTTCTTGTAGTGGCTCGGAGTCTGAATTATTTCCTATGTATGGCAATAGGCTCATCCCATTTTCGATGGTGGACATGAAAAATAAAGCCCTAATGTTTAGTGTTTGTTACACTGCTTACGTGCTTTAATTGTAACTTTTTGCGTTTATTGTAGATAAATAAACAATATTTTGGGTCATCGCACATAGCTATCTGATCACAAACTAAGCATTTAGAGAGCGTGCATTATGGTACTCATAACACTAATATTTATTCTGGATGGAAATCAAACCCACGACCCACTAGGCAACAATCCGGATCAATCACCATTGCACCTACAGACCCCTCAATATTCGCCGTCGACGTCATCGCCTGCGTTAAGTAGTAGAAAATGGCATTTGGCGATATCAGTAATTTTGCCATTTGTAACAAAAAAACATTTGTAAAATACCGTATTAATATGTGAACCTACCTTTATGTAACATCGGATTCCAATATTTGGGAGATCTGTAAAAGAAAATTGATAAATTAATTAATTGGTACCAGAAATAGCATGGGCTTGCGAAGAATAGATACGGGGTAACTCTTATGAATTGCACATCTTGATAATTTTATTCAAGTTATTTGATATTTTGTTATTAGTATTTGTTATAGATCAGTTATTTGATATTATGTAATAAGTTATTTGAGAATTTGTTCAAAGTTGTAGTTATTTATTGTTTTTGGCAAATATTCACATTTTATATTGTTTAAATATTTTGAAATTGTTAAATATATTTTATACAAAAATTAAAAAAACCGAAAGTTCGAGTAGTTTTTAAAAACAATGTAGTCACAAGCAAAGGCTTTAAAAATGCAAGAGAAACTACCAAATCAAACTGTTTTGAACTCTCAATGCGTTCGCGTATGCATTAACAGCAGTAAAGGTTCGCTTATAGAAAATTGAACCTTGTTGCATTGACATAAGGTCTAGGTATACCACGGGCGAAAACTGGGTTAAACCGCGACCTTAATATCAATATTATTAAAAAACGAGCTTACATTAAAAAGCAAAACTGAAAATCGATTATAAAACGTTTGGTCACATATTTAAAACAGGCTACATTACAGTCATTGTAAATTCAACTGTAAAACTAAAAACATAGAGTAGAAATTTGTACTTACGCAAGTGAACCAGAATTTTCCCCACGGGCGCCAACAATGAAGTGCCTCGGATAGACCAGGAGAGCATCTGTCGACAAACAAAACGCAGTAATTACAACAGCGTCCCAAATGTATGCGGAGTTCTGGTTTCGCTATTTGATAATGGAGTGCCACCCTCCAGAGGCGTGTGCCTTCCGTAAATTAAGTCAAGTTGAGTGATGTTGACATGTTTATTGTTAAAAATGGAATACTGTGGGTAACGGGGTGGTTTTTATAACCAGTGGTAAGGAAAGAGAGGAAACAAGAGAGAAGAGGGCAATTGAGAAGTAAACAATATTCGGACACGTTGCACAATCAGGTATGAACTAAAGACATCATGAAAATGTCTGTGCTCTATATGATTTTTTTTATAAAAAATAGCAGCAAACAAGTCAAAATTATGAAATAAAATGGAATGTGAATAAAACTAGTAACTACGCAGATGCATTGTTTTTATTGAGGAATGTTTAGTAACCTTCGAGGACGTTCTGATCCCATCTCGCTTGAAACTTTATGCTTCTTAAAACAAATACATCGAAAGGTTACTTTCCACCATATTCTACAACTCATAACCTATGCCTGAACTCGGAAATTCAATACATATCAGATAGCTGCATTCTGCAACATAACCATTTTGGCTGCTATACGAAACACTTGATGTCACGTCTGGTATCCCCGAAGAAGTAGGTGAGTAGAAGAGGAGTGTAGAACATTCCCACATTTAACCAGGTACTTTTACGTCCCGCTATGGAATAAGGAGTGAGCGTATTTCTATACCTCTGGCTCCGAGCCACTACTATAAAATCTAAGAAAATTCCAATACTACCCAACCTGGGACTTAAAACCAGGATTTCTCGGTCAGCATTCTCACTTGCTAAAAAAACCGATTTCCATTCCAACAAAGCAAAAAACCACAACTATTTTGCATTCAAACATTAACCTAAAGTGGCATTTTAAAGTTTAAACAATTTTTCTTCGCAAATTCGGTGTCCTTATTTACAGTTTGCGGTGAGGATTTATAAAGTTGGTATCCAGTAACGAATCCCGTTGCACCAGCCGAAGAGTTTTTGGAGCGTGACCCACTCGCTGCACCCCGGTTCGCTGCCTCGAATTACCCGAGTGTCATTATCGTAGAGACCTTACCGCATGCCAGACTGAAATTATTTAATTATTATGCAAAAATTTGCATCATACTTTGTAATTTGTACTAACCAAGATAATTTCTAATGCAAAGTAGTTTATATCTACTACAATTAGAGGATTAATTAAAAGCCGAAATTTACTGTTAACTTCACTAGAATGTTAGTGTGAATGTGTGTTCGAATTTTCAATGTTTCCTTGGTGTCTGTAAGAGAAATATTGGAAATTAATCAAATAACCGTACTGGATTATATGCGATTTTATTATTCTTTTATTATTCTCGAAAAATACACTTCATATAGTTCCCGATTCTCGACCGCTTCCACTTCTTCAAAATACTTGGAATATCATTATTGAACGGACGGCAGCCCATTAGCAATTCTGATGTTACAAGTGTCATAGAAGGATGTTCTTTCCTCTTATCTACTCTTTGATGGGATCAAGAAAAGGGATTGACGATGAAGACGCGACCCTTTCGCAAAAACTTTTAGAAAGGCCTTTTATTGGAACAGAGGTCAATGATCTGCTGCTCATTATTATTTTATTTTCTATCTGTGTGTATAAATCCAAATTTAATCTGTATTAAAGAAATTAGATATAAAATGTTAATAGATCAGGCCATTGTATTGAAACAGAAGTTAAATCGGCCAATTCTTACTTGACCAGCGTGGTAGATCTTAGATCTTTTTATTCCGATCGGACACCCGTATCCAACAGAGGAACCAATAAATCTTTAAATAGTAATCGTAAGGAAAACGATAAGAAGGAGTTTATTACATTAATAACTGCAGTGGGCGTACCATACGGTTGAATTGTAAACGAAAATGTGTACATTTTTATATGTACACTGGATGTAACGAATCATGGTAAATAATACAATATACTATAAAATATTGCAAAAAATGGAATTACAAGGACGTAATTTGAATTCAATACCTAACATCAGGTATTGAAGTTGATATGAAGCTACATTTAAAATTCGCGGGATTGAAAACTACATATTTTAGTCTTAACGGATACCTGCGCTTATAATGCATTCAATAAACATAAAATGCGCAATTACTGTAATTGTAATGTCTTGCCGGTAATTCCCGAAGAAGTAGCCAGTTATAGAGACTCTGAGCTACTCCTAAAAAATCTAATTAGAAAAACCAATTAATTCTCTACTCTCACTTCCCTATTTAATTTTACATTAAACCTCTTTCAATAAACGGAATTTTGCTTCAATAATCATTATAATTCCCTGGATTCTTCATTAGCTTTAAACAGTGATCGTGTTGATTTATTTATTTCGACATCAGATTATTTCCTAAGTAGCTTCACAGTAAACGTTATATCAATAATTTTGTAACTATTATTAATTTCGTAATACGCTTGTTAATTTCTTTGAATATTAGTATTATATTTTGGATGGCATCGATAGATATAATCCACGTTTCGAGCCAAGGTGAACGACCGGTCGAATAAAGGCTTGAGACTTAGTTAATACAGGATTATAAGTTTGCCGAATTAGAAGAAGTTTGATTGACATTGGCCTTAATTATTTAAACATCCCTTGAAGAAAAGAAGCCTGCTTTGATAATAGTTATGATAAATATGAATTGAAAATTGTTTCTGAATGTCAGTAAAATTTTATTTTTAGAGATTTTGGTAATAATCATCTGATGTAAATAACAATTTTAATGACTGATGACATAGAGTTAATCCATTCAATACTGGAAAAAGTAAGATTTATAACATTTTATTTTACAAAACAACCATAACTTACACAAGGCCATCTGTTCATAAGCTAGCCAGGTACTATGGTGACCAGACAGTTAATTGTGTAGCTTTACTTTAACATCCATACCTAAATACTTATTACCTAAATACTTTTACATCCATACATACAACAAATGCTGGTGTTCTTTATACAAGTTCATTCCTAAGCGGTAATCGAACCTAAAACTTTTGGCCTTCACCTCATCAGATCAAATCACTGACCACTAAATCAATAGGGTGTTCTATCTACTTCAACTTCTGCATAGCCCAAACAACTTTGAAGCTTTCCGATACTGCTTTTGACATCAACATCAATTCTAAATACGGGCGTTTAGAATAGCTTTGAATTTCACGCCTCCTAACAATATTGTGCGGATAATGGATCAGTTTTGAACTAGGATTTATCGACGGTCGAACGAAAAGGCTCGAACTTTCGTCATTCAGGATTAGAAGTTTGCTTGTTAGCGAAGTTGGGTTGTCACAGGGCAAAGTAATGAGGCAAGCTGCTAGGGTCGGTCTTTTTAATACAGATTATAAAACAAGCTGGGGTTAAAAATAACGACATAAACATAACGAAAGTGGGAGATTGTTTCATGAAGGGACCGGATGACGCTATTAAGCGTTTACAATGAATTTTCAATACAGGACGTACTTAAAATGATCCCAATTGATTGATTGACGGCGCTAATGACGGTGCTGTCCCATTTAAACCGAACATCGATGCGTGGGTGGATGTAAATTACATTATAACGTATTTTAGCTAAATATATTTATAGATCTAAATTGTTAAAATTAATGTTACACATGCGATTAAGGATTATAAAAGTAAATGAAATAAAAAATAAACCAACAAATTAAATTAAAAAGCTTTTTTATTTACTGAAGTGAATACATACTCTATTTCTAATGATATCTGAACTGTATTTCTTTTTTTCTAGTTTTAGCATCACTCGTGCCTCGGTACAATAAAGATTATAACATATTCGGCGTATAACATATTCGGGTTCAATTTCCGGGTTGGGAACTGTAGAATTTTTCTAATTTGGATTTTCTTGTAGTGGTTCGGACTCTGGATTTGTGCCCGGTGTATTGCAATAGGCTCACCACCTAATCCATAGTGGGATGCAAACGTAACAGGCGTAATGTTACGTTAAAATAGTTTTGGTTGTGTTTATGTTAAATGTGGTCCTTCATTCGTAATAAGCTTGTGGTTGTTAATAAGATTACAAATTATCCACAATTCTAACATTCAGTATATACCGTACCGTACGTAAAGGCATACAAAAATCCGCATTCAGATCTACAAAGGCTTTCGATCCCAACAGAATTTGGAATAGAACGGACTGTGGAGCTTGCATATGTATGGTCTCTCATTAAAATGCATGGAATGTAGGTTGTTATCTGTTGTGTGGGTTTTTTTTAATCTATTTACATTTTTGTGGATCTATGTTTTATGTTCGTTCTGTCAAAACATTTTACATATGTTTTATGTAGGTTTCGTTATTGCTCGGCTCTAACACTTTAAAAAAAATATTTTCATTTACATAGTAGCTTACTTGGCGTCTCGTCTTTATTTATGGCAGAAGTCCATCTGGCCTCCGGTAGAGTTCCTGAATATCTATGCTGCTGACCACTTTTTTGTTACAATATTTAACAATTTTTTAAATCTAAATGAAAAAACCAATGCCCCTTACAATTCCTATTGAATATTTTAGTAAAAACCTGTCAAAAGTATTTTGAACATTAATTTAATTCTAATAGAAATTGTTTCTAATTAAAAATGACTGCCTCGTTGGTCGTGTTGGTTGCAAGTGCGATTACGATCGGGAGGTCCCGGGTTCGATTCCCGGGCCGAACACTACAAAATTTTCTAATTTAGATTTTCTAGTAGTGGTTCGGAGTCTGGGTATGTGCCGGATGCATGGCAATAGGCTCGCCACCTATTCCATAGTAGGACGTAAACGTAACTGGTGAAACGTGGGAGTGTTCTGCATTCCTCTGCCTACCTCTTCGGGGATTATAGGCGTGAAGTTACGTACATATATAGTTATATACAGATATAGTTTACAAGCCTTTACAAGTCTTAGAGAATATTTTGGACAGTTCAAAGATGTGCAGATTTTTATTTCTTAACCATAAGTTTTTATTTTTCGTGACAAGTAATGTTTAACATCAAAATACACAGTTCTTTGAAGTACAGACCAGAAGTTGAATTCACGACCACCATAGAAAAACGCTAATGTAATAAATCTCTAGGTTATCAGTCTCAAAAAATCCTATAAACATTTTTTATACCTTGTTTTGTCGACGCTACTCGCCAGTACTTAGTCTTCGTACGGAATTTTTGTTAAGGCACGATTATAATAATTTTCAAAATTTGTAATAACAGTATCTTAGGCTACCGTTTTCTCATAAATAAAATCATTTAGCGTATATTTTAATAATTCAGGGAACATGGAGAAATCGTCAGCTATTCAAATGATTTCAAATGTTGAACTAATAACTCTTTAAACTAATGCGAACGGTAGTCATACTAACTTATGCCAACTGGTCTGTTACTACCTATTTCTTACTAGTAGTCCTGTTAGCAATTTATACTAATAGTCCTATTAACATTTTGTACTAGTTGAACTGACACTAACAGTCCTATTCTTACAGTCGGCGGTAGTGGATATTCATGGCTGATGTATGTTCATTTGCTACTTTTATCCTATAAAAAGAGAAATAGAATTATTTATTCATATAAAATGGAATCTTAATTATGTAGATTGTAAAAAAGGATTGATTACTCACGGTTATGGAAATCTTATTAAAATGACTAAGTGTAGAAATTATTACCTAATAGTGACTATATTGATTTTAAACCTGATTATGGATTTAATAGGATCAGTGTTTTGTAGAACTGTGCATTCCATACTACGTAAACTTATTGTTTCCAGGTTACGCAGTGAAAATCATTTTTAAATTATAGAAAAATGAACTTACATATTACCGAGGCAGTAGCTCGAGAGAGTGCTCTAAAAAAATGAGCAAGCTGCACTCTGCACTCTTTATATTAGGGTATGGTATGTGTTAGAAGATGAGGCCCCATGAAAATATCGGCATAATATATTTTAGGCAGTTACAAAGATTCCCACAAGCAAAATCGTTATATATTAAAACGACAGTCACGAATGCGGTTCAAACCCATGAACATATGGGAACAATTACATGGTGGTAACGACGTGTTCGCATCGAAAGCTTTGATTAATCCGATCATAGTGTCGGGACGCACTCTGTCTTCCGGCCTAATACCTACTCTGGTTAGCATAAATCAATTCCTGATTTGCGATAATACTAAAGAATCTGCCATCAAGTTTCTACTTCCTACTTACATTTCTAAATCATGAACTGTTTTTTTTACGTTTAACACTAAAATGATCCAAATCAGAAATAATTTTTATTTCTGCTGTAAATACGTTGCTAAGCTTACATGAGGTCTAGTATATAGGCAACTATGCAAGTCAACTGAATACCTATATGTATTACTTAGTGTTCTATACTAGCGACAAAATAGACTTAAAAACAGTAATGGACCTAAAATAGTCCCTTGTACTACCCTTTTATTTACATACCAGGTAAGGCGTAACAGCTCAATTTTATAATAGTTAGCTGCTTGATGTTATGTATATAGGTATATGTATTTTTGAACGTCTCTTATGTCTATGCATACTCCGCCCATATGCCAAAACATATGAATAAAACAGAAATGAGTATCTATTGCAAGATTTTAGAATTTTCGATTAAAAAAAGCCGTCTAAACCCGTCAAGTATCTAATTCGACGGATAAAAAATGGCCCCGAAAAAGATATAAAGAACCCCAAAAGAGAAATAAAAAGCCACAAAAGATAATTCGTTGCCGATAAATTCATAATTGCGGGGTGTAACGTGCATTTATCAAATTAATCTATCGGCTTCATACTGAAAGGCATTAAAGCGATCTTCGCGGCTTCCGATCGCTCAGTTTTTTGATAGAAAAATTAGGTAATGGTGGCGGAATTAAAAAAACAAAAGCCAATTTTGGTGACAGTGGTACTTGACGCTTTGTGTTAATTGTTTATCATAATTCAGTTTCTAAGTGATTTGAAAGAACAAGCTTTTATTGAAGAAAAAAGAGTAAAAAGTCTCTGAAACAGCCTTACGTATACAAAGAGAGTGGTTAGTATGAAAGAAACCTTATAAGGATGTGAAATTATGAAAGTAAGTTTCCTCTGCCTGCCCAGTAAACGACTTAGAGTAACCATATTATAATAATGAAAAAACTCAACATCACGCCAATAATACCCGAAGAGGTAGGCAGAGGAGTGTAATATAGGTACTTCTACGTGTCACCACTTTCGTTTAAGTCCCACTATGGAATAGATGGAGAGCCTATTGCCATACACCGGGCACATATCCATACTTCGGGCTACTGCTAGAAAATCTAAGTTAGAAAAATTCAATAGTGCACGACCAGGCATTTGAACCCACGACCTCTACATCGGCAGGTCCGCTTGCAAACAATACTAATAATAATAAGCCATATATTAGTAATGTCCTAACCATTAGTAATAACAAAGTGTGACTTTTGTATGTATTTATCAGATTAAATTATGATATAAGTACGCGCACTCAAATGTCTAATGGCTGCGACTTCTCGCTGCTTATGACTGTAGCATGTTTCTCTTTTAAGTAACTCAGCTAACACAAGTGATCTCAAAGAGAAATTATATTCTTCTTTCAACTGGTTGCTAATACATGGTGCTACACTTAAGAACTAACATTAAACCTATTGCAAACGTAACCTATGTGTATTGCATTTTTCATGCGAGAACTGGAGAATCCTAGAACTGCTGATTTGTGTTTTATGTCGATTAAGCTCTGGGTCTCGAGACAGTTCTATCTCCATTAGCTGATTTATCAGTAATTCAATTCAAGAATAAAAACTTCTTATGATACAATGACTGTCCAGCTGATAGCAGTTTCTTTGAAATTCGTTTAATTCTTCGAATGTTACAATATCGTTCAGAATGTTTGTCAATTCATTATAGATTCGGTCAATTTTATGTCGCTACAGTAAAATGGAGGGAATTCGGACATGTGGTTAAAAAAATATATATGAATGGGAAATTGCGTGATTTTTTTGTATAGTAAATTAATGTTAAGTATGCCTCGTTGGCAGAATTAATAAACATTGTTAGAATGTAGTTTATTATCTGGGTTTCTAATATTCCACCATTATTTCAAACTACGTGTGAATTTTAGTCACTTGATAACCAATATTTTTATCGTAGGTAAATGGTTTTTATAACAACCAATTTCGTAAAGGTTATCACAAGATCAGTAATAGGATAGACGGATATAAATGTGTTTAGCATTTTCGATTCTTAAAACCACCTTGTTCTATACAAGACTGAAATACTAAAGCACAATGTCGGAGCATTAATATTCTTTGTAGATGTAGTTAAATATTCAAAATGACTCCATCGATGTCACGAAGAAGCCATCATATATGACAATGTGTCAAAAACGGTCATTCTAAATTATACCTTAAGACGTAACCAATAAAACTCTACTAAACCAAAAGAGTATATGTATTATTTAAGCCGTTCGGCCGGTTTTGGAGCTGCGGTCAAAGACAGACATAAATTATTCCATAAAAAAAGTCAATATTTTGCTTTTCGTGGAAGGAAAAATAGTTCTTATCTACTCGTAATAATGTGGAAAACAGTTTGATACGATTTGAAAAAGCATATCTCATTGGGTTTTCTTATCATTTGTATCGCGTTATGACTCGACTGGCAAAGTGTCATAACTCGAGAAACCAAGTTTTATTTCTGAACCTTCTGTCTAATACGTTCGAGCTGTTTTCGTACGCTGTGTTTTTCGGATCTCCGAAGGATATGCCGTAGGTTCGAACCCGCCTCGGGCATTTTATGTACGTCAAGTACTAGAGGGTTACTTGCATGTCTTTTCTGTCATTATCCTTTAGACAGACCGCACGCCGCATGAAAAGGTGTTCTGGGCGAACCCCAACCCGCAAACCGGAATTTTTGGCACAACCCTTCAGTAACCCTTACTAAGTAATTATTCAGTATAAGAATTTTGATTGTACTATATTTTTACCACATGATTGCGACTCACTTATTGTATTGTCTATGAATTTTTAAATATTTAGTCTCTATTAAACAAACTCTATTTAATATTATAAAGTGTTCGAAGTCTGCCAACCTACACTTGGCCAGCCTGGCAGACCATAGTCTTTCTCATTCATATAGGAGATCCGTATCCGACAATGGAACGCTAAAAGAAGATTGATTTTATTTCATGTTACGTTTCATTTATACAGATGTGCATCATCATTAAAAATGTAAAGAATTATTAACCAGAAACATGAAATTAAAGATCGCTTTTTTTATCTTCACGCGTATACTCCCCGAAAGTTTAGGCAGAGAAGTGTTCCGGGTCAGGGGTTCGGGGTTCACCTTTTACATTTTACGTCAACAACAATTAATATTAAAAACTTTTAAAATCTGGCCTTTATACAAAAACATTAAAAATTTTGACACTGCTTCGAAAAACTTTGTTTCTATAGCTTCTATAAACGTCAACTTCGTTACGGGTTAGGCAGAAGGCATGTACATATCAAAATATCTTTCATCGACACCTGACGTGTTTCCACAATCATTCGTAACTTAGTTACCGATGCTGCATCCAAATCTCTGACAACAATATCTGACATCTGACACGACTGCAATCTGACACAAAATTTCAACACTGCTCCAAAAAAAACTGTGCTTCCAAAGCTTTTCATAATCAACGGTCGCTCCACGACCTTACGTACCCTTAAGCGGCGGTTCTCTTTTTGCACCAACTGCCCCGCTATCCGCGCACCATCTAATCACAGTAGCTACTGCTGGTTCCTCGAAGGGTCGGTAATTATACCGTCGAAGTGCCCACGGCTGCGCGCTGGGCCTCAGGCCGCGGCTGGACGTGCCTGTTACTGATCAAGGCATTTTTTTGGACTCAAAACACCGCCGTGTCATTTCGTAGACGAAACATTTTTGTTATGGACAATTTTGCGTTTTGTTTTGGTGGGGGAAGGTGTTGAAGGAAGCTGTAAGGAGGGGGGGGTAGTGGTTCAGATTGTTCTTATATACTACAATTTGTTTTTGCAGTCCTTATGGAAATATTGTCTTGCCTTTTTTCCACCAAAGCAGGTAGGTATATACTAGGGATCTCTACCCGCTACAATTATAGAAAGTTTCTTTTAGGTCTTCTACATTTACAAGAGGTCCTGCATGCTCATCTATTAAGCTACCTTTGACCGGGCCTTTCTTAAATGGCAATACATCTGTTACAAAGTCGAAGAGAATTCAAACTGTAGGTATGCTAAATTGTGATGTATACTAACATGATATGTACTAAAAAGTCATATTACGAATTGATACTAAATAATAGTTTAATAAAGAACTTACATTATTAATAAATGCTTCTAATAGTCCTATCCTTACATTTCCGCTCGTAGTTCGATGGAGATCTTCATGGACGGCAGCAGTCACTTGTAACTGCTGTCTGATTACTCTACATCGAAATAGCTCTTAAACCTTTCAAAGAAATGAATAGATACCAAAATGCATAAAATATGGACCTTATTTTTGTCACTCCTACAATTTCTCCTAATTCTCATTTCAGTGCCGCTTTCGAAATACTCTGTATTTAAGTTATTAAACGCCTTTTAACGATATCGCTTAAAGTAAACATACAGATAACTTTGTAAACAAATTTATTTATTAGTATGAAAATATTAATAATTTTTATATCTACCAAAGCGTCTATGCGTGTTGAACAGTTCATCTGCCATAGATTTAAATATTTATACAGACAGAACTGTCTATTCATTACCCGTTTGTATTTCTTGACTAACCTCTTCGTTCACATAAATGTTTGGTAAGATACGTAACATAACGCCTATTATCCCCGAAGAGGTAGGCAGAGGAGTTTAGTATACTCCCACATTTCACCAGTTACGCTTACGTCCCACTATGGAATAGGTAGTTATGGAATAGGTTCAAATAAAATTATATTTTGATATGAATTCAGTTACCAATACATTCCTTTTACTAAGCACTAAAAGAAACGCTTTATATACTAACTAAATAAATAGTATTTTGTGCCTTGTAAAATTATATGCATATAGTTATGCATACAATTTTACAAGACACAAAATACAAAAAAAACCAACATTACCTTATAAAATATATGATTGCCATTAACACCCATAAATATTTTTGTATATTTCATGCCCTGTCTCACACTTGTTCAGTCTGTGGCGACCACAAACATGGCGGAACCGCACCTCGGGTTCCGGTAATGTATTACTGGGTGTGGTGTGCAACATTCGACGACAGTATGACTTAGGCATAGTATATAGGGTGTTCATGTAACCGCATATAAAACACAATAGAATTTTTCCTACCTCATTTATTTATGTACGGTACCACATTTAAATAATAGGTTTAAACAAACCCTGAAATGTAACCTACATTTACTTAGATGTGGTGTAGTAAGAAGTGGTTGTGCAGTAGTCAAAATTACGAAATGAGCTTTGAAAGATTATTGACGCTCATAAATGGACTACTTAAGTTTTTTGATAACAAATCTACAGATCATCGTTATCACCCTTTTTGTGACTCTGTGGTTTAACACGGATATTCCCACAGAAATGAGAAGAACTACGGCCATAGTCTGCCGCGCTGGATAAGAGGGGAGTGTAGACTTGTCACGCTTTAGAGAACTATATACAAAACTCCGTGGTCTGTAGGATTCCTCAACTGGTTTTTTTTCATCTGGTTTTTCCTCACCTGGTTTTTTCTCACTTGGTTTTTCCTCACCTGGTGTTTTCTTACCTGATTTTTCTTCACCTGGTTTCTTCATCGGCACAGGGAGTGATTTTATACATTAAAAAAATAAGTAACCTACTGAAGAAAAAAGTACACACCAGGATTAGCACCCAGAACCCGATGAGTGGGAGTCATTCTAAGTGGGAGTCATTCTAACTGGACTATCACTGTTTATAATTGAAGATATCGTAAGTCAACTATTTCTCAGCTATTTGGTCAATCGGAAAATTACTAGGAATTTTGGTGGCTTGTCTGTGTATATGAATGTATTCTGGAATACAATCACATACACAGACATACAAATACGAATTATTCTAAACAAAACTTTAGAAAATATATGAACAGTAAAAACAATTTTATACATTGAACTAAACGTAATGTATGATGTAAAATTGCTATAAATTTTAGTCTGAAATAAATCTAAATAACTCTTGTAAATAATTCTTAATTTACATAAATCTCATGTTAAGGAACTCCCACAGATCCATCAAATATGGTCAAGGGGTCAGGTAATACGTCTTATCATATACTCAGAATCAAGGACTCTATGTAGGTACCTATGTTATTATTATATCTCCGGTCGCATACGCATAGGCAGAGAGTGCTGAGTGCTAAATATTTCTATACTTTCAGACCTGACATGCCCTGTTTCTAAAATCAGTCAGAATTAATGATTTTTTATTAATAGGAATGTTTGGTTTTTACTTAAGTAAACATAAAACGTAACATCACGCCTGTAATTTTTGAAGGGGTATGCAGAGGAGTGTAGCACACTCCCACGTTTACGTCCCGCTATGGACTAGGCGGTGAGCCTATTGCCATTTCATGCATATACGTCGCGTTACAATTTGTTTCGGTGGTGACTTAAAACAATGTTATATCACCAGTTTCATGGGAGGCAGAGAGAAACGCGCCAGATATTTCTCTCCTTAGATAATTGACATGTTTTTTCTGTATTCAACACTCTCCTTGTAAAGGCTCGGATCAATATACGCTTAGTACAAGTCTATGATACGATCGTACGCTTCACACGAACGAAGCCACTGGAAAATACTAGCGAAATACAAAGAAAAGATTTCTGGTAAAACTAATCCGTTTTATCTGAAGATCGCGTCAGACGCTCGCGGCAGTAAATCAAGTGGGGATACATTTGGGAATTTTATTCGATACATTTTTGGAACATTAATGTATGTCGAAAAACGAGAATCGAGTAAACTACGCATCAATTAAAATATTGAAAGGGAAAGATGTGGAGATGCTGTTAGCTCTAATATCATTTACTTTGCACTGATAAATGTTATGACATGCGCTCTTCAAGAAAAGCGAACTGACGTCTCTTAGGATGCTGCAAATGTCTATAAAACACAGTGACCAGTTACAGGTGGTGCAACTGACTTTTAAGTAAACAAACTATATATATTTAAAAAATACGTTTTTGTCACTCCGCAGATACCACTGTCGTGGAGAGTGTACCGCTACGCTAGAACACATCTACTGGATATAGACACGTGGTATTAACAAACCTGCTGTTAAGGTTTTTTTTCTAATTTCTCTAGTTTTTGACACCTACTACATGAAACAATTATAAACACGATGACAAATGTGAAGAGTTCTGTTCCATACATACACAGCGGCTTAGTTAAAAATGATATACATAGGTATGATCATTTGACACGTCATTATGTCAACTGCCTCGTTGGTCGTGTTGGTCGCAAATGCGACTGCCGATCAGGAGATTTTGGGTTCAATCCCG
This sequence comes from Jemadia pseudognetus, assembly GCA_018244755.1. Classification (NCBI taxonomy): domain Eukaryota; kingdom Metazoa; phylum Arthropoda; class Insecta; order Lepidoptera; family Hesperiidae; genus Jemadia; species Jemadia pseudognetus. The sequence goes on along the minus strand of DWTO01000497.1, from coordinate 5,175 downwards.
GGTCGGACACAATAGGATTTTTCTAACTTAAATTTTCTAGTTGTGGCTTGGAATCTCGATATGTGTTCCGTGTATTGCAATAGACTCAGCTTATATTCCATAGTGGGACATGAACGAAACTGCACTGCTGCTGCTGCAAACTGAACGTACTGCACTCCTCTGTCAACCACTATAGGCTTTTTTTACGCTTCTTCTAACTGCTGTTTGCTGTCATCAAGTTTGACGAGCTAGATTAGAAGGTGGGCGGGGGTAAGCGTGACATCGAGCGGTGACTGAAGCCGAGTTTCATAAAGTAATAATTTTGAATCGACCACGAGGAAGTTTTAATTCATACAATCCACGCAACCTGCAATGACAATAAAATGCTTAATGTTCACGTATTTGCTTTTATTGAACGCTTACTAACGGTTAGAATAGCTGTAATTACGGGCATGTTACAATGTACTTTGCGGGAATTTATGACGATAGCATTATTTTGTAGTGAGGCTTAATTTCAATCTTATCTATCGCGGTTAATAAGGTAACTGTCACAAATAATGGTTTCACATTGGTCTAATTGAGACCGTACAGTGCCTGCTAAATCGGAGTATCGTAGTCATATTGATCTATTTTGGATTTTGTTACTATTGATATATAAGTAACTTTAGTTCACACAAAGTCCTATTTGATATAGGCTGCCTGTCCTATACACTTACATTACATATAGGTACATGACGTCTTACAATGTATTCTCACTCGGTGCTCTCTGTTTATCCCGTAAGGGACCTGGCGTGAAAATATGTACCTACATGATTTATAGTTTTAACAATATTTAATATCCCAAATTTGTATACTCTGTGTTCTCTCTAACAACGTTCTCTCAACATCACGCGTGTATTTCACGCGATTGGGTAGGGAGAAGAGTATAATACACTCCTACGTTTCACCGGTTATTTTATACGTTCGATTATAGAATAGGGGTGAACTTATTGCCCACACCGAGCGGTTTAATCATTTTAGGAAAAATGTTTTTTTTTTCTTTACAATCGACTCCATGCATTGCACCGTCAAGCGATTCATCACCGATCAATCAAAGACCGTCTCGCGGCAATAAATTTGTATTTTTTTCCTACAATGCACCTTGTGATTACACATCGGCCCTTTATAATTAACAGCCATACGTCTATTGATCTAAAAGTTTGATAGATTTTCGATATTCGGATCTTTATTTTATGTGTTAGTCATAAGTGGTTTCGACCTCAGGTAAGGCACCTGGACTATACTTGGATGGATGGATACGTTGGTTGTAAATTCCATTTCATGTTGGTTCATATTGATATGGTCAGGATTCGTGTACGGTGCATGGCAGTGGACTCACCCCTGCACCATAGTGGAACGGAAACAACTGATGTAAAAACGTAACGCAAAAATCACCAACTTCGAGCCACTATTAAAATTATATGTTAGAAAAATCTAATAATACCCGACTTGGGATTGGAACCCGGACCTCTCGATCGGCACGCAATTGCAATCAACGCGATCAACGAGGGAGTCAATATATACCTAGATGTAATCTGGTTACATACGTACCTACCTGCATATTTATATGTACTATGTACTGTTGGCTTGCATCGAAATTAATAAGAAATGTAACTAGATACATTATGTTACTGATGCTTAGATTACCACCAGAAACGTCAAGACGTCTTCTATCATTCTAGTGGAAATTACCTCTTTTGCCATTGCACTGTTAAATATGGAATTTCTCTCGAAATAAAAACATCTAGTACTTTGGCCTAGTGCGTTGTAACAGCAATCGGACACATCTGAAGTAATATTATGGAGGTTTGTAAACGCGCAGGTTTCTTCACAATCTTTTCGTCCATTGCTGCAGTGAAAGATAAATTAGAGGCGCAGTATTCGAACCCAAATCCACGAACTCGATGACATGCCACGAAACCATTGGCCTACTTACTGGATGATAGGGAATGATAATGTTAGTATTCAAAATAACACTTCATCATACTTATTATCATCATCAGCCTCTCTCAGTCCACTGGTGGACATGCGGCTTCCCAAAATACAAAAATGACACTTACCTACCACTAGCGGTATTAAATTTAATATGTTGCCAACAACACTCAAGACCGTTTAAAATCATATTGGAACAAAATCATTTTTAATATCCTCATTCATATTTTACAAGTTGGATAGATATTTATTTTAGTATTTCGTACAAATTATACATACCTATATTTTAAATTTAATAAATAAATAAGCGTTGTGTAAAGTGTTTATACATATATACATACATCTACCTGTCAATTTACATACTCACTTGATCGCTTCTCGGAACGCCGTTTGGCACAGCGCAGTCTACGCGCGCGGTCACCTCCTTGCGTGACTGCCTCGAATTATCCAACACGGCCTTTGTTTTGTTCTTACATTTCCTTATGTGAATTTTAATTTTAAAAAAGTGTAGCCTACATTTTTTAAAAGTTCAAACATCCAAATGGAAGTTGGAACCATCATGAAGGATTTTAAAGTATTTGTTATTGAAACTAAAAAGATAAAATAGAGTATTGACTTTGATATTTTATGAATATTTACGCCATGTATTTCCAATTGGTATTATTAGGCAAGGAAGATGTATTTATAATGATGGTGATCACTAGATTTTATCATAACCGTAACATGGACTTCTAAATTGATCGTTGGTAGCAATTATTTCATTATTATTTTTAAGATTTTTAATTATTAATAAACCATTATTCCTTAGTAACGCTTGGTAAAAGAACTGCAATACAACTGTTTGTAATATTAATTCAGTTAGGTAGTAGTTATTAACTTTGTCTCCCTTGTACGAAGTATTGACTGTCTTATACAAACTACTGCCTGTCTTATACAAAATTTTGTCTTATACGAAATATTGTCTGTCTTGTATAATCAATCACACATATTGGTGCTCCTAAGGACCAAAACGATCTCTGTCATACTAAAATAACAAAATTCCAATGTTGTCGTTAGTTAGTTATCTAAAATATATCTACATATTTATACACCCTCGACATAAATCAAATGTACCTCCAAGTCTGTCACAACCGAGAGCATGAATCGATACTAGTTTCATGCGGCGTGTATTTACAGTTGAAAATCCTTTAAGAGTTTCAAGTTTTGTTATAAATTATATATAAAGAATATATTCACTGCAACTACGTACCTATTTCTACGGGTGCCTCGCAACGTTCGCGTGACTACCTCAAATTATCCACTTCAGCGTTTGCTTTATTTGTTTCTACATTTCTTTATCTCGCTCCGACCGACGCCATCTTTGTTTTATATTATTTGTTGGGTTTTTTTTCCCAGAACGAACAACGGTTTAGGTAAACGCTTCTGTGGGATAGTTTCGGTGAAAGATACTGTTGACAATTAGTCCAGTGCGTTAGAGAGTACGCCGTAAACAATGTGTTCTATATAAAAGCGGTGAAGATAAATATCTTTTTTTATGTAGGCATATGAAAATGGAAGCAACCTTTCAAAGCAGAACGCTTTTCTTTTCATAAACCTAACTTGCAGTGGTACCTACAAATAAATCGATAGAACGCTTAGTTTTAATCTTCTATCCAATAAAAATGCGACCACATGCAAAGCTTTTGATGTAGGTACCTACTTAGTTCAAATGGTTAATACGCATTTCGAAGGATGAAATCGGTTGTATAGAGGATAAGTTTATTCTTTAATTGTCGCACATGCAAAGCCGACGGTGTTTACCTTTGTTTAATTCTTCTATTTGCCGTTAGCTTACAATCGTTGCTGTGCTGCGACCGCAGTTAAAACGGCAACTTATTACTAGTAGAAAAGTAATGGATTAACTGAAAAATCACATAATTACTTCCATCAGAACCATGAATCCTATAATTTACAATGAACATTCTGATATGCTCATTAAAAGTCATAAAAATAATTAAACGAATATATCACTGCCCATACTATCACCGCCATCTTTTAACGAATAGCCGTAAACTAAACAGTATTTTGTAAAATTTTATTATTTTTTGCCACTTCAACCGATCAATATTATTTTGCTGAGGTTAGCAATAACACCATAAGTCAAAAATTATAGAAATAACGTGAATTTTACTTAATAATTCTGTTTTTTGTACTCATATAAATACACATATAAATAAGAACCCTTCAAAACTACTCAAAGGATAATCGACCAAAAATTAAAATTAAAAAAAAGAAATCAGAGCAATTTTCAAACGTAGAAAGGTTTCCAAATAAAAAACGTGAATTTGAGAGTTTTGTCGAAATGTGCAGTTAATTGGAGCTAATTCAGGGCTCGGGGGAGCGATTACGCTGAGAATCGAACCCAGGACTGGCGTCATAACTCATGAACCGACGCTTGATTTATAGTAGAAGATAATGTTATTATTGTATGATGTATGTAGGTATTCTTCGTGTGTACATTTATTTTAGATACTTCATATGTTAGTGCAGTAATGATAGGGTCAAGTAGAAACCCTCATGGCATGTGTGCGTTCTTCGGAAAGGTTGCGAGCGTTCGCGCATACGGCGTTCTACCTTTTAACTTAAGGGCTGTAATGCTCTTGTAAGCATCTTCAGATACAATTTTTAACCCTACAATCCTGTTTCATTTCGGTAGCAAGCGTGAAAAGGCGGCAGCTGCCATTTCTAATGCACTTATAATCTCCTCCGTATAAATTTAGTACCTAACATTATAGTATTACTAACTGTTGGACTGTCTCGTTGGTCCTAGTGAGAGGTCTTGGGTTCAAATCTCGGATCAGATGCTGTTGGGAATTTCTAAATTGAAATTTCTAATAATGGCTCGGAGTCCGGATTTGTGTCCGATGTATGCCCATAGGCCTCACCAGCTATATCATAGTGGGACGTAAACGTAACTGGTGAAACGTGGGAATGTACCACACTCCTCTGCCTATTTCTTCGGGGATTATAAACGTGATGTTGCGTATAACAATATTAAACGCTACCATTCAAAATTACTAATATGATAGGTATAAATAATAAGTACCTACTTATATTGACTAACAAATTGAATGATAAAATTAAATGTAACAAGAATTCAAAAGAGCTTTTCAATTTTGAATCACAGAGCATCAAAGAAAGTTCCGTGTAGTTATACTTAATTCGTAAAGGGAATTCTGAATTTTT
>DWTO01000496.1:0-20893 GCA_018244755.1 Jemadia pseudognetus | reverse complement strand
ATAGTTAATTTCTTAATAGTTTTTTATTTTTGAGGCAAAAACAAAATGGTAGCCCATATTTGCTTACTTTCCTCTACTATCCACGATTCTAAGAATAAATGCATAGATTATAAATACTTCGTGCTACATAGCAGCAACAAAATATCTGGTATCGTGTGTCGTGATCATGCATAAAACTATTACTCAATCAGATTTCTGTTCAGTACAGATTCAAATCTAAAATTCTATGTTGAAAGCACGCACTACTGCACCAAACGATTCGTACACTATATTCTCTTGCTAAATAAACTAAAAATTATTTTTCTACAGCATGGCTTGTAAAAACAATATGTAACTTAAAAAAAACTCGTCTCAATCAATCTGATATAATACACATAAAAAAAAAACTTTGCGACACAAACAAGAAACCTTAAACATACGTCAATTAACACATCATTGTTAACATTTCCGATGTTAAAAGCGAAAACTGCAATGTCTCGTCACATTTACGTAACAGCGTTGCATGAGAACGGAAAAACTCCACCATCACTCCCACGCACCGCTTTCTATAAGACGGCGACGCAAAGATCAACAATTCCCATGTCTTTCTCTTCGATTCGGTGTTCATTCATATTGGATTTTGTCACGCGAATAATCAACCATTAAATACGTGATAAAATTATGATATTTTTATTAAAATGGTGAATATATCAATTCATTTGACTATTAAATCATGTATTGGGTTTTAATACTATGTGCAAAGCTTTCGGGACATCCTCATCAATTTGTGACATATCAGGGAATTAACGAAGGTGCATCAGACAGGCTTGCTATAAAGGGTTTTGGATATAATCGAAACAAGGGATCATAATGTTGATGATGATGATTATGTTAATAATGATAGAGCGGAAACGACGTTACTTGAGCCGAGATTTTCGCTCAGAACTCGTTTACTCCAACGGTTATCGGTTCTATGTCAGACTAGTGGAGCCCACTAATTGTAAGGTACATATTATTAATCACGCGAAACAATTGAATAGTTCCGAACAGTCCAGGGACGTCAATTATAAATCTATCTAAATACTATCCCATTAGCACTGCGTTTGTAATAGAATACGAGGGGCTGTCAATAAATGTTTGTACTCGTACAGCTAAAAGTGTGCATGCCGTATCACGTTTCTAAGAACCAAGTCGTTTTACGCTTGAGTGGAAAGCACGCTTAAGTGAGCTTAAAAACTAAGAAAGGTTTCGTTTCAATAAGAAACTAAACCTACGCGTAAGTTGAGTTCTACATATTTTTTAAATGATAGTTTTTTTTATATGGTAGCTATGTTTTTGTTAAGTATGCACGGCTCATTGGAAAGAATTCATCGCCGTATCTTTGCGTTGAAACTAAACAAATTAAAAGTTTATTTTCTTGGTTATTAAATAAAGTATAGTAAATAAACTGTATCCTTTCCTGGTGTTCGAAGTATCCTAATATCAGTAGCGATCGAAACCACTGAACCAACGGGGCAGAATGTTTGAGAAACAATATAGTCCCCATATCGATAGCAATTCAATTTTACAGAGTTACAGCGTAACGTGCAACGATAACGGCGGCTAGTTGCGTTTATTGTTGGCGTTGCATAATCTTGACATTAAACAACACCAATAGGATAAGACGAAAGTGCCTGTAGAATAATTACACATCAACTCTCTCGTTCTGAGAAGACTCGCGTCCATCAGTAGAAAGATATAATGGAAGATGATAAATTTGTGACAATGATATAATGTTCGATAACACATCATGCACACACGCAAGCATGCACGGACGCACGCATGCACGCACGCAGGCACGCACACACACACATCTATGGGAGGATAATCAAACGCTGAATGTCTATAGGGTCTGTAAGGATATACATAGATTTTTCGCACTCGGAATTATCTATCTTGTAAGGTATCTGGTATGGCCATTTGATAGTAATAATTTGTAGGATCAAAACTGGACCCTAAATGTAGCGTACGTTCAATTTTAGGCATTCAACCTTGTATTGCCCAGGAAGGGATAGGAAAAAATAAATGAATAGCGGATAACAAAATATCTACATAGACAACTGTAGCGTTATAAACCTGAAAAAATAATAGATAGACATTTTTAAACCTGAACTCTGCATATACAGAATCAATTCGGAACAATCAAAGTAATTTAAGACATATATAAATAAAAAGCGCAGGCAAAATGGGGACAAATTGAAAAGATTACAGCGCATTGTGCACAGCGAAGGTCAGTGGTCACAAAGATGACAATATGACGACTGCGCTCAGTTCAATGTAGATACAAGCCCGTACAATGGTGTCCGATTGTAATGACACCGTGACTGCATGGGATTTCGACACTACGTGCCATTTGGGTTAAGGTCGTATCTTTTTTAAATCGCTGATACAAATTGTAGGCAACTATTAAATATAACGAATTCATTCTATTTTATTTAACAAATCTATAGTAGTAAACTTTTATTAGAAATGATCATGTTTGTAGACAGAGAAAAATCCTCGATATGTTAGAATTTAAATTGCATAATTTTATGTAGTGAATTGTATGAACACTGCTTTTATACATACACAGACTGGAAAAGCCTTCTATCTTATTTCTTCATTGACTTCGGCTACCCAGGTGGGGTATTGGTCCCATGCTAAAACTACTTATTTGCTACTCTCATGAAATATGATTAAAATAAATTAATACATACTATATCTACTAAACATCATGGGAAAAACGATGAAATTTTCCACTTCCCGATTCGTAAAATCTGGAAATGTTCCAGAGAACAGTAACCAGAAACTTTTTAAACAAGCGTTCCAAATCCTAGGCAACGTTGTGGCAAAGGCCAGACTGTGGCTATTGCAATAAAAATCTTGAAGCTAGTTAGACAATAAGCGCCCCAGCTGCACGGTTGGGCGAAGCTTTTTCGGTGTTCCGCTACTTAATTATAAGGAAACCATACACGTTGCCGGACCACATATGGTTTGCGCTGGTCAGTGGCCGCTTGATAATTCATATTACTTTTTTTCATGAACACTTTAAATGTAAATGACAAACCATAATATGGAATGGTAAATGTTTAAAGATGATATAGTTAAGAAAAATCAAGCACCATATCATTGTAGATCTCAACGAACAATAAGGACTGAACGTTATCTAAAGAAAATTTGTCGTTAGTGTATGTACATAAACAAATTAAACAAACGCGTTTCTATATCACTGACGGCCTCGCTTAGAATCGAATGTAAATTTGTTAACAATCAAGAAACATTACATTTGGGTTTTTTAACGTTTTTAATAAAACAAACTTGTATTCAAATTTATTATTAAAACTGGTTTAATGATTCCTGACAGAACGGATATACAGATCAAGAAATATTGAAACTTTATGATTGTAATTATTCAAATTTATTATTAAAACTGGTTTATTTAATAATAAATTTGAATAATTACAATCATACTGGTTTAATGATTCCCGACAGAACGGATATACAGATCAAAAAATATTGAAACTTTATGATTGTAATTATTCAAATTTATTATTAAACCTGGTTTAATGATTCCCGACAGAACGGATATACAGATCAAGAAATATTGAAACTTTATGATTGTAATTATTCAAAATTATTATTAAACCTGGTTTAATGATTCCTGACAGAACGGATATACAGATCAAGAAATATTAAAACTTTATGATTGTAATTATTCAAATTTATTATTAAAACTGGTTTAATGATTCCTGACAGAACAGATATACAGATCAAGAAATATTGAAACTTTATGATTGTAATTATTCAAATTTATTATTAAAACTGGTTTAATGATTCCTGACAGAACGGATATACAGATCAAGAAATATGAAACTTTATGATTGTAATTATTCAAATTTATTATTAAAACTAGTTTAATGATTTCTGATAGAACAGATAAACAGATCAAGAAACATTGAAACTTTATGATTGTAATTATTCACGTAACATAACGTCTAAGGGTTAGGCAGAGGAATGTAGCACACTCCCATGTTTCAGCAGTTACGTTTATGTTAATCATCATTTTAATATATTTTCTTTCAATCACAATTAATGTAAAAAAACCTTCAATTCAATGATATGTACATATATAACAGAAACATTACTAAACATAGGGAATATCTATAGTAAATCGGCAAAATACACATAAATGCTGTTACTATTATATCTTCAAGTTAGGGTCAATACGGGACACGCAGAGAGTATAGAGTGTCAAATATCTTGGCCCTTACAGAAGTGAAGTACTGGTATGTTCATCACTGCGGTGACATGCAATGTGATAATAAATGAAAAAAACTCACGTCTTCCATGATAACTGGCGACTGCCCGGACCCGAATATCAGTTACAACTGACAATATACGAGACGTGCTGATAACTTCAAACACCTTTATATCTTATCATTGTATTGTTTTATAAACACTTGAAAGCTGTGAAGTACTCTTATGTACTTCGGCGCGCGGAATGCTCAATGGTGTTCCACGCCATTGCTTGATGCGGAACATGTCCAAATGTGTGCGTACAATGTCCTTTATAACCGTCAGGTGGCTTTAGTTTCTCAGTAAAAGCACTTAGTTGAAGGTGTACTTAACCCTGTGCTTGTGTAAGGGGACGTTAACTTGTACAAGGGATAACAAAGTAGAGTTTTACAATTTAAAATAAAATACACTTTGTTAATTATTAAATTAGTTTTGGTTGGTAATAAAAGGTGTATGACTACGGACACAAAAATTAAACATTGTAATTTATATGTAGATACAATATAATACAATAGGACTCTCCCCATGCGTTGTTTCTGCAAAGTCACTATACACATCCGTCTTTCTTTTCAGAATCAGGAGGGTATCCACATGTTTGGTATCTGTAAACTACAAGGGCAGAGCCGACGCTCTAAGAAGAAAAGTTGGTGATTCAGTAACCACTGATAGATTCTTTCACTATTCCTTGTAAAATAAATCCTTAAGCACTATTCAACAATTACTATACTAAGTATCTACTACGGATCACTAAGTGCAAAGATGATAGAGTTCCAATGTTTATACACATATGTACATATAAGGTAAGCTGTGGTGTCTGTTTTGTAAATAGATTATATATAATATTGTAGAAGTATTCCGTGTGTATGGGACTTAGGAATTTTGTGATGCATTTATTCCTTTAAATTGCAAAGTGAAGTCATTGCGAAACCATTTTGGCAATGAAAACGCTTAATTATCCAAGTTTCCAACCCCTTTTGAAATTCCCCTGTTTTACCCATGAGTCAGTGTTGGTCCCCCTTAACGATAATATCTGAGTTTAATAATTCATTTTAACGACTAACGTGTTAGGAGTAATAATAAAAATTTGGTGTTGGGTTTCCGTTATTCTGGTATAAACAAGCGCGATCACTGAATCCTCTTTATCTTTTATATTATCTTGGATTTTTAACAGTGGGAGATTAGGGATTTACACACAGTGCAGACATTTCGCAGCAAGTTAAATAAAGTAATTATTACACTTAAACACTTGTTCACACTGCCTCGTTTGTCTGTTGTTTGCAAGTACGACTGCAGATGGAAATTCCTGGACTTAAATCCCGGGTCGGGTGCTATTACATTTTTCTAACTTAGATATTCTGGTAGTGGCTCGTAGCCTGGATATGTGCCCGGTATGGGGCAATACAATCACCACCTATTTCATAGTTGAACGTGTACGTAACTGATGTACCTTACGTTAAACATTTGTACCAGAATTATACCATATCATAGCTACACAACCGCCAAGTAGTCATTACGAGTGAATAGTTTCGCCTTGAAATCTTCTATTTGTTTTGTGGTAATTGCAAAATCGTGTGTATGCGATATATTAGCGAAGTTGTTGCGTTATGGCTAATATTTGGAGTTACAGAACGATACCATAAGTGAGGTGGATTTCTTATATGAAATTTGTGGTTTTGTCAATGGTACGTTGTTTCTTAAAGCCCGCCATTCATTCGCGACGTCGCTGAAGGCTGGATGGGTGTCGCCAATGGCTGCAGAGGTTGGTATTGCACACATCACCTAAGTGTTTGACTCCAGCAAAATGGGATACACATATAAATCTTCGGCTAGTGTATACGTAATACGTCTAAAGTGCTGTTAATCTGTTGTTATATTTGCTAGGTATACTAAAAGTGTTCTAGGCGTGGCAACAAACAAACACTAGACAGCCGTCAAGAGCGATCGCGGAAAACGCTGTTAATGTTATCTGTAAGAAACATTGGCGCGGCGACTGAGAAAAGTGTGTCAGCTGAGTTCACGATGGCACAACGTTGGTATAACGATTAGTTGTGGCGATTATGCAATACGTGACTTCGCCGTAAATAAGCGCGCTCGCGTGTCTATAAGCATAGCACAGATTAAACACATTCGTAAAATTAATATAAATTGCCAACAGTGCATCGGAGTCTTGATTCGCGTCCGTTGTACGTCCATATGCTGACCTCCTATTGCATGGCGGGTCATATAACATAATTGGTGAAGTGCGGGTAGTATGATATAACTTCTCACCCCCATCACCTCACCTGTCTACCCATGCGAGTAAATAAAGGCGTGATGGTGTGTTTTAAACAATCATTTCTTTCTTCTTGACACGTCTTTTTTATGGTATAGGTGAGCTGATCTGGTATATATGTATGAGCAAGCATACAACTTTGATTGATATACAAATATATACATGTATAAAATTACTATATAGGTATTATATAAAAATACTCTTTACATATAAAAATATTTTCATGAGTATATATTTATATGAATGTATGTAGTTTATCAGCCGACTGGTCATCATAACTCTAAGTCACTTCACGCTTACTTTGAGATCAGAAGGCCGTGTGTGAAAATGTCCCAAGATATTATTATTACATTGTTCACTAATCTCCGATAGACATCTTAATGTATCGTAAAAGATTTAATGGGCATGTACGGTATCTAATACAAATAATTGTTCTTTTTATTTTGTTTCATACTGATATGTAGTGTACTGTGGCATAAGAAGCGTAGCAAATTAGCTCAATGAATGTGTGAACTTGTGAATTGTGACTCACTGGAAACTCCGACTAGTTTCGACTGAGTTCCATGCAATTGGTACTCAGGATATGTTCACTACACTCTCCAGAAATCCAACCTGGAGCTGTGTTTAGATTAGATGGGTTATCTAATCTGAACAGCTCCAGGTTGGCTGGATGGCTGCATGGCAAAATGAAAAAAATATACATACCTATATGAAAAAAGTGACATAATATACCCTATAGGGAATAGTAAGCTGATATTAAACATAGAAAATTTATTCTTACAGAAATAAAAATATAAGAACTCGCTTTTAAAAAAATACATCACTCCTTTTTTAATTACATTGATTGTGAATAAACAACAATTTAAATTGAACCTATATTAACGTCAGCTAAATAAATTGGTTCGCATGTTATTATAAAAAGCAGCGTGGGTTTAACAAAACTTGACAGTTGTCATAATGACTTGCAATTTCACAATTTCCCCCGTAGTATGTGGGTTGCTCATTATGTGAATTTTTTGTTCAATTTCATTTTGGTTAATGTTTGCGAATGTTAATGTTTGCTTTGCGAATAAGTCTTTTTGTACTGAAATTAAAAAGAGGTAAAGAAAGCAAGCCGATTTGTAAAAGAAAATGTTATATTAAAATCACATGTTATGCATATAGTGGTTTTATTTCTTGAGGTACACATTGGTAATGGAGACTAGGTCAAAGTTACTACATTTATATACGTACTTATAATGTGCGTTTATGAGTTAAACATATAACGTCTTTAATACGCGTAGACAGATGAGTGTAGTAAACAGCCGCGTTTCACCAATTACGTTTGCATTCCTCCATTAAATAGGTGGTAAGCCTAATGCTATACATCGGACACAAATCCAGACCACGAGACCCTACTAACAATTTTAACTAAAGATTCTAGTTAGAAAAATAGTTAAATAAATGACATTTGTAATGAGTTTAAAATTCATAAAATCTCATAGTATCGTATTAATATTGTAGCGTCGGACAACATAAGTTTTCAGTATTTGGTGGAAAATAAAAGTAAGTAACTGACTAATCTATTGACCAAAGTACCAGTTTATTCAAACTACTGACATCGATACAATTGTCAATACAAAAATAATAAATTGATACTGCGTTTATTATAATTAGCAACTGTTATGAATTTGAATGTATATTGACGTTTCAAAAACAATTGGTTACACAAGATCGCTTGACGTTATTTCAGCAGTGTTTAGTTAAAAATTGCTGAAACAATCGAATCACGTACAATATCGTCATTTTTCATATAGTTATTCTATATATATTGAAAACTATACGAAAACAAAATTCCGTATTTAATTTTAATTTTTATGACTCTATACAAAATCACCCCGTGTGGTTTTACGTCCATCCTGTTACTGGATATGTGTGAGCCGACATAATATATTATTATTCGTTTTACAATAATAACAACACATTTGTTTATAGTCTATGTTCACGAGTTGCTATATGTTATTATCACATTATAGTTATCATTCGTGTATTACCTTACCCTTAATATTAAAGACATTGCTGGTTAAAAATGTCGGTATATTTCTACCCTTATCACGAGTACAGCTTACAAAAAGAATTGATATCGTTTGTAGTGTGCACAAGATTTCATTGCACTTCTGTGAGATAAGTTCAGTCGACAGCTATATTTGCCGAATATAACTACTTCAAAATGACAAGATAAATGGTACATTGAATGGAAAACGTACTGTTAAATAGTATCTTGACAGTTCGATAAAGAATTGCAGTTGACAGAAGTTTTTAGTTATCGATATATTAAGAACTAAAGATAATGATTGGCACCCTATTAAACGATGTGTTAGATGCAGTTTATATAAAGAAAAATAGAGAGAGCCAAAACCAAAATAATTTAAAACGTTTAAAGATTTCGTCTATTAAACGAAAATTCAAACTATAAGTACTAGTTGAGTTGAGTATAAATGCACGAATTTTATATAACGTTATTAATATTTGTATTTAGGTACTATATTTTATGTATTGAGAACAACTACCTGTTATGTTTATTATACAACTATTATACAAAATATAACTAAACTTCCAAGCTTCGATTATTACCTATCAGTTTCGTAACAGTGGAAAAATACGGCGTTATCTTGGAATCAGTTGACATATCTTTGCGATGAGAGACTTTTGCAATACCATATTGGAACATATAAGGTTGAGAGCACACAGAGCTGAGCAAATAATTTATCGCAATTAATATTTGTATATTTTGTACAAGGATCATGTCAAGTTTGTAATTATTGCAATATTTGGGATTCGGTTCGATTCGACACCCTGCACTCTGCCTACCCAGTAAGTAACCTGGTGTGATTGTATAAAAAATAATGTCTAGTACATCTGTCTATAATTATTTGTGATACCATAATCACAATATTATTACAGAGAATTATTATGAAGTGGGGTAAACACTATACCATCATACTATAGCACTTCAGGTTCCAGACGCAATAATTAAAATACGAGTGTCGCTAGGGAGAGTTCGCGTCACGCTATGAACTCTACTCGACTTAATTAGCGAGAAACTTCCTTATTTGAACGCTTTTGAAAGCTTTTCTGTTATGGAAGCGAAAATTTGCTTCGGAGCAAAAACATGACCCGGCATTTAACTGTATTCAGTTAAATTCCACCACAGTGAATTATGTATAATTCGCACAGAAGAAATATAGATTCATAATTCTTGAATTATTTTTGTTATAAGTAAATAAGGGCATTTTTACATATTTGTCCAAAAACATGGTAAATTAAAAATACACAGTTAGTACTACGGAATTGTAGTTATAAAATTATATTATATATGGTTAATATAATGAATTTTATACACAAAACATTTTTTATGTCATTACAACGAGCGATAATTACTAGGTATGCCTGCAAGAATTACAACAGAACGCAATGAATGTTCCGTTTTTTAAACAATGTTAGGTACACAACAGCAAATATTTTCTGATGGAATGAAGCTGTGATATCAACACACAACACAGATGAAACACACAATGCGTTGGCTCTGATAGTGAAAGTAATCGCTTCGATACGTACAGGATGATGCGTAATATATAAGGCTGCTAGAACCAGACTCGACTAACTGTATTTTAGCGACTAGGGTCTATTTGTATTTTCGTAATATAGCAATGTTAATGTACGATATCAGAGCTGCCTAAACTGTTTACAAGACATGTTATGGAAATGCGAATAGGCCAAAAGTTGCTAAAATGCAGTTAGGCCACTCTGGTTCTAATAGCTTCACGTAAGCCTGGATGAAACAAATGTACCTAATATATTATGTAAATGTTTCAATTATGAATAGATAAATTAAATTGCTTAGATTGGACGTGTGAATATAAATAATTTGGAATGTTTGAGACACATGTTAATAAAAAAATATTAAGTTATAATTTTTTATTGTCATTTTAATGTAATATTCTCAATGTTAAATATACATGTAATAATGATTCATATATTACCACTTAAATGTCAATTACTAGATAAGATATGATTAATGAATATTTAATGTATATTGTTAACATGCTAGATTGCTTGAAGACATGCAGTGATCATTGTAGATCGAGTTCCGCCTCACAAATGTTACATTTTTAACGTGCAGTAAATCAGATATTGAGCAGTCTTGATACTACTCATTATTTGATTCAGACGTCGGTGTTTCCATAATCGTAACTGTATTAGAAGATTCTAACAACTTTCCCGAACTAAATAATAAGATCATAAGTGACATTTTTCGATCCGGACCTGACCTAGCCCGACTTTACATGAATCCCACTTTACGCAAAAGTCAATTAAAACATGCAATGGTCAACATCATTCAAATGTAACAAATGTGTTAAACCAGAACAGTTTTAAAATACATATTGCTAATGAAATACCTAATTCCATTAATTAAGCAGGTGTGTTTAAGACGTACGTATACATCTGCGTCCCGCACCACAGAATACATTATGAGGTATAAAATCATAGGGGTATCTAATTCGTATCGCCTGATGTTAAAGTGACCTATTGATCAGCTGATAGGTTATATAATATATATTTCATAGTAAATAAGAGAAATTTGTTATTTAGTAGTAGAAAATAATTAACCTTACTAAGAATATGTTTCTTGAGGAAATATTTTTTTTTATAAAATGATTTTTTTTATTTATAGTAGTAAAGACAGGTGGAATGGAGAAAAATGACAACAAATAAAATAATTAACAGCCAATTGTGGTTTACGAGTCTCGCGAGTTAATATAATCTGTAAACGAAAAAACACTATTGACATAGCAATGTATCACCTCCTAAAATACTTCAACGCCATCAAGCGTCGGATGCGAGTGCATTCACTTGCAAGCTGTCCGATCGTCGAACGGTGTCTGAGTTGAACGTCACCATAAATCATGGTTTACGATCCCCATGAGGGGCGCACCCCATGGTAAGAATAGATTTCGCTTGCGGTAAGCGGATGAGCGGCGATGGAGGAGAAGTAATAGAATTCTGCGAAGTGGTGAGATGGATATGGTACGAGGATTGCATTACTTATTTATTTTATTAAAATATGTGGGACGACATATTTATATTAAATTTCAAGATGGGAGTCAAAGCATATTGTACACTTAATGTCGATGACGTCAGCCATAAAAGGAAATCATAATGGGGGATTTTTCGTATCATAATACAAAATTCGATACCAAAAATCTAGCTTACCTATTTCATATAAATATTGGAACAACTCACGGCCATTGAACTGATTTCCAATGTATCTACATAACAGACGAACATACATGTATTAATTAATATAATTAATATTTTAATTAATTTTAATAATTTGACACCCAGACAGTCATAGTATTTTTTTTTCGCCAGGAAAACTCAGGTCGAGTGCCTACCGCCACGGGGCAGACGATAGGTTATGTCGGGCTCTTACCTACATAAAATCTGACTGTGTTCCATCGCGCCACTACGCGGCGGAGCCACGGGAACGCTTACGCACACTTCCGCGACTCCACCAGTGGTGTTCGTCTTAGCCGAACTCGCCTCAGCGGGTAGACAGTCATAGTAGGGCTAGTATCTTCTAATGTATTAATTTGAATGTTATCGTATTTATTACCTACCTACGTATTTATTTGAATAAGAATAAATAACGTATACTACTTTACCGTACATTCCATTAATGACAATCGCATCGAAATCGGTTGCGTGGTTCAGGAGACGTACGCGGGGAAACAAGTGCTGAGCGATTTTGTTTCATACAGCATAAAGATGTCGATAATACACTATCGTCATCTTTATACAGTAGGTATGAAATTGCACAATAATCTCATTTTCGGTGTCGGGGCGGAATAAGATTACATTCCCCGACCCCGTGCCGAGATATAGGGTGTCGTAAGGGGCGCCTAAACCAGGCGACGGCAGATCGCGGTATGACGCCTTCAGCCTAAGCAGTATGCACAGCTAACGCGTTCTGCCTATACACACCTACATTACATGCCCTGGCCGCCAATGGGTAACAGCGTAGGTGTTACGAGCAGCAGTGCTCTGCGATCCCAAATCCGTATGGCCAGCGTGGGGATTATGGGCATAACCGCTTAAGGGAAACATATTTCGAGCAGTCGATTGTGATAGGCTGATGATGATGATGAAAGATGAAGATAATGCAAAATTCAAGTTAAGAGAGTTTAGGATACAGTATAGGACATTGAATTCCTAACGACTCTGCCTGTTCTCTACATTAAATTTATTTAATAAAAGGTAATTCAAAAAGGTTATTAAAACTTTGCATGCAAGGCATTATAAAATTTACCACCATTTAACATTTAATTTTAAAACTTCTAAAGAAAGAAGGCGAATTATTAATGAAAGTTAATATTACAATAATAAATATTAGCTTTCTCGGGCGATTCACATACGTGTATAAAGCTTAACACAACAGTTTAATTAAATATTTGTAATCTGTTATCACAAAATGAACTGAACTACCAAGCAATAGGTATCAATATTGCACGAGCATAGCAAAGATGTTTGGAAATTGATATCTAGGGTTGTACACGTTGAGATGTTATCTCTAAAGTAAGAAATGGTTTCGATGGTTGGATGAGCATTGACCGTTGTTGCAACTGTTAAGGTAGGGGGGGCAGTTGAGCCCCAATGACTGCCTAGTTAAAGAGGGGATCCTTGACGCCCGGGAACTCATACTCATACAGATGCAGCGTAGTTCGTCGCAGAGTATGAACGATAACCTCGACGTTGCTGCATTCTTCGTCGTTACGTTTGTCGAATGGGTATCGTTTACGATGTGTTCTATAGACATTATTTCGATTTTACCTTGACACTAGAAACTATGTATTTAAGCAATTAATAAATATGTAATAAATGGAATGAACAATGTTCTTGTAATAATTTTTGTATACTGTAACATTGTTTTGTATCGCGTGTATATCGAAAAAAATATAAAAGATAAAATTTTATTCATGTCTAATTTTATTTATCTCTAACCTGAAAAAGTACATACATGCTTACTTAAATATATCTTGGTTATTGCTATATATTACTTGAAGTATAGCCTGATTCAAATGATGTTTATTTCATCTTAATCGACCCATCATAATTACATACAAGACGCGCGAACTGAACAGTGCAATATACACGTGGATATGAGCGTGGAATGTCTAATATCGCACACCAAATATCGATCTGAAAATTTTTGGTAAATCCTTATTGATTTTCACATTATTCTGCGTGGTTCGACAGCAATTCAATCATGGATTATGTATGTACATTTATATTCCGTGCGAGATACGTCTGTGACTTAACACATCTTTTTCTAACAAACAAAATATCGACGGTTGCAAAAATATATGACGCTCTAGTATGTAGGTACACTTCAGTCAGACAGCATACGTTGAAAAACAGAAAGATATACTTGTACTGTCTGTCTATGTCCTACCAGTCTTGAAAGGGTGCATATAGTTAAAATGAGGGTTTAAAGCTGCAAGAATTATGTGTTAAATATATGTATAAACAGTGATTAAAACTTCACGAGATGTATGAGGTGCCTGGAATGGCGGCCATTTTAAATACAGGGGAAAGTGCAGACCGCAAATGGAATGCAAGACTTAAGGATTTAAAATAATAAGTGGATAACATTTAGCAAATTAGCTATGCCCTTTTCCGCATACTGTTACTGTGTAAAAAAGTTATGAGTGTATTATTAAGATATCACCTATTATCAGGTAAAGTGTTAGCTAGGCGTAAAAAAAACCGTCTGAAACAGACTCAATTGCTACATAAATAAAATAGATTTCATTGGCTTCTATGAGAAGGAGCCGACAAATTTTCGTACGTGTGTCTCATCTGCACTGCACATCATAAAGGAACTCCTTTTCTAATATATGTATAAATATGTTATGGGTGTACTTTAGGTTGCCTGATATTAAAATATCAGCAATAAAATATAAAATATTGCTGCGTTGGTAGTGTTTAAATTTCTAGTAGTGACATGGAGTTTGGATGTGTGCCCGGTGTATGGCAATAGGCTCAACCCTTATTATACAAAGGGACGAAAAAGTCACTTAAAACGTGGGAGTGTGCAGCGCTCTTCTGCCCAGCTCTCCGATGATTACAGGCGTGATGTTACGTTTTTCTAAATCACTTTTTGCATGTTTCTAGGTGGATATAAAGCGAGTATAATCGTAGCTACAGTTTATCTATAAACAGAAATGTTTCTTGATTGTATTTTAATAAACAACTTGCGTTATATACAAAACGTTTATATCATTCGATTGATTTTAATAATTCAGCAGTATAAATGCAAATAGGTTTGCTCTGGCGCCTCTCAAGATGGATATCATGGCTAGTGGTTAGTCTGTCATGTAACTGACCTTTTGACATGTTTATTTAATCCTGCGATATGCACTGGGGAACGAAATATATCGATGACCGATGGTGCACTAAGGTTTTGAGTAACGACCACTTCACACTAAAAGGTCACCTGCCACCCAGATGGTCTGTCGACGTCAAGAAAACTGGATGGCGCTTGATTCAAAAGGCACATGACCGTTTCGATTCGGGGACGTCAATGCCCAGCAGTGGACTTATAAAGGCTGATGGTTTTAAACCGAGGTCCTTCTTACATCTGGGGATATGTTAAATGTATAATCCCACATGCATAAATACCAGACGAATGCCATTTTGATATGTATTAAAACACATGGTATTTTTATTAAAACGGCTAAACAAAAAACTTTGAATTTAATGAGTTTCGCGCTGATGTCGAGTTAATGACCCGACTTACACAAGATCTACGACTTTAATAAGAACAATGAATGGTCATATTATAATCGCTATTAATAGATCTCTAACGCATATACAAGTATTAGATATACATATTTTTATATATGGTACTGTGTAATATGTAGAAAGCTTTTAAATAAAGAAGATTGTAATAAAGTTAAAAAAATTTTGGGCAACTTGTTGAGATATCCATGTGTTTATACGTAATATTAATGCCAATTGACTTCGCTTTTTATTTCATGTTTTATAACATTTTAATGACTACAAAGTTTTAACAGCCACTACTGCATGGTTATTCAATGTTGTATCGATCTTAAGATTTTTAATTTCTTAGAAGTACTAAACGGGAATATTGCATTGAGACTGAGGCCTACAGACATTTGTATTATTCATTACAATTCATCCATTGTTACTGTAATGGTCATTAACTTTTCTAACGTTCCTGTACTAGGGATTGTTTATCCACTGTGAAAAAGTGAAAAATCTTATCTGTCACATTATTCCCATGCGGGTTCGCAATTTAAAATTCGGGAATAATATATTAGTGTCATTATAATGTGTATAACTTGATGAAGGTTTTGCAATTTTATTTAGGCAACAAATAATTTCTATTCTAAATAATATCTATTCTACAAACTAAGTTTTAATAAGATTTAAATAATAAAAAAAGTTTGAGTAATTGAACGATAGTGTTATAGAAAGAAATGTTTCTATAAAATTTTTATCGCTATAAATATTTGCACCAAAAAATACCTATCTACATCTTTGAAACTGGCAAATAATAAAATAGTTGCTACTTAATAGCAAAATCACAGTAGTACATATTTAAACGTAAACGTAACTTCACGCCTGTAATCCCCGAAGAGGTAGGCAGAGGAATGCAAAACACTCCCACGTGTCACCGGTTACGTTATTTTATTCATCAAAATAATACAATAATTGTAATGACGTGTTACACATAACTACAATCAATTCTTGCATAATAATTTGGTGACGTTATCTTATCTAAGGGACCGTGACCGTAATTCCTGGACATCAGACGAAAGCAAAGTCTGTCTCTTTAATATTATATTACTATAACGATATATCGAAGTTTCTAGGGCTGTTACTAGGGCTAGGCTGCAAACTATTGTTACATTAATGATAATGATACATTAGTGATAATGTGATAAATACAACACTACCAACGAGGCTGTCCTATTATATACTATATTAATGCTTTTGAATTCAAAATAAAATGAATCCTTTGTATGTAACCACCCTAAAATTGACAGCCCTAATGAGTAATTACAATATCTATCTATGATAAGTATACAATGAGGACACTGACACAATTTGCTCGTATGAACACTTGGAACGGACTCATAAGATCTATTGTTTGAGCTACATAGTACATTAGGTATACACAAACATTACTCAACATAATCACTCACATTATGAACTGGTTACTTCCTTGTATGGGGCCAGTACCTACTTTTTTCAACCCTATTAGCGTTCACGGTTTGAACCCAGGACCTCCCGATCGGCAGTCGCGCTTGCAACTAACACGACCTACGAATCAGGCATTAAATTTAAATTCATGTTTTTCTTATTGTAAATATTGTCATTGAAAGTATGGCTATTAGTTTGTTTAAAATCTGCAAAATGCATCTTGGACTGTAAGACTACGTGACTTATGATAAACGAATAATCTTTTTTATCCGACCCTTTTATAGTTCCACTATTGGAACATAGGTTTCTTATCAGAATGAAAGGGTTAAGGCAATAGTCTGCCACGCTGGTCGAATGCGTGTTGGCGGATTTTACACGCCTAAAATAACATTGTTTTTGAGCCAGAATTTAAACGCATACCCCCCGAGAGAGAGGCTGTATATTGAGTCATTAAGCTACCACTGCGATGCTTGTAAAATGTTTTGTAGGAAAAAATATTATGGATTAACTTTCGAATTAATTCAGAAGAGCCAGGTTATGGCGAGTTGGCTCCGATTAGGGAAAATCTAGCAGTGGACTTCCAACAATGATCGGCTCTAAATATTTCAAGATTGTATAGAATAATAAAGTATGTATTATATCACAGCAATACATATCTATTGTTCAATGATACGTGTTACACACCGAATATGTTTGTGTTATATGTTTAACAACAAATAATTCAATATTTATATATAACAAAGCTGTTATATTTATGTGTGGGCTTATTAACTATCTGATACACAAATGGCTTTAATTGAGCAGCATTAACTAGTGGTTGTATAAACAATAATATTCCTGGCTTCATCGATGCGTGGTGTAACTAAAACGAAGTACCCCATGTGTATCTGTTAATGTGCTTTGTTCTCAGGCACAGAGAATTTTGATACGATTTTCAGTGTTCAAAATAGTTTAAATACGTAACATGACGCTTGTATCTCCGTGTTCGGACAGACAGAGTGTAATACACTCCCACTTTTCACCAGTTATGATAACGTCCCGTGATGGAATAGGGGATGAGTCTGTTGCCATACGACGAGCATTAAAACGAACTCTGATCTGCTACTAAAAATTCAAGTAAGTAGATATAACAAATAGTAGCCAACCGTTGGATCACTCGCCCAGCAGCCAAGCTCGACCAACGAGGAACTCGACTTTTATTTTAATAAAAATATATTTACATGAATAGAATGATGTTGTTATGGTAGCAAGAATTTAATTTAATGTTTTTATTAAGATAACCATCCAAGAAATAAAACTTGGAATACTTAATTGAAATTTAAGTCCGCAGTAGTATTCCGTAATGCGCGCACAGCGGCAAATATCTATCATTTTATCGTATTATCTCACGAAACATACCTAAGTTAAGCCGGTACACAACTTCATCATACCCATATATTTTCTATACGCACCCAGCTGGCTTACACTTTCTGATAAATCCTGACCCGCCGACACAATCTATCAAATCGATTACTCACAACATCCACCGCAATGTGAGTCAATATTTCTTTGTGGCGATGCATAGATGTTTTGGCTCATAAGGTTAATTAAAGTGACATAATAACATTTCATAATTTGATTTATTTAGCGACAATACGATATCTGTTCATACTTTACTATTTAGACGGGAGATCATGATTGTAATCGCCGAAGGGGTAAGTAGAGGAATTTAGTATGTATTTTTATTTTCAATTTTATTTTACTGTCCGACCCGACTGAAAATCGTTGTCGCCTACCACGACATAAGCCGAGTCTAGGCCGTTTCAGATGTTGCTGCAGCACAGACTTCATTTGTAAACGTTATTTCTATATTAATACCTAGGTATATATTTTAGTTGTTTGTGTCTGAACTCTGAATAAATATTTTTTTAATATGAATAAAATGTTGTGATTAAATGTTGTGTGTTTGTCATGTATTTTGTCTAGTACACTCAGGTTTTACTAATTACATTTAGTTAGCCATACACCGGGCATAAATCATGACTCGGAGTCACTACTAGAAATCCCAATTAGAAACAACCAATAGTACCCGAGCCGGAAATCGAACCGCCGTGGGTTCATCCCTCCTCTCGATCTGCGCCATGCTCGCAACCACTGGACCAATGAGGCAGTGAATGCTTAAATTTTTTTTCTCTTCCTGCAATCCTATCAATATCCAACTACTATGCACGGATTTCATCCACAACTGCAGTATCCCTATAGTATACGTTACCACGCTGCCCCTCGTACAAATTGACGCAGATACTACGGTTTAGTGAGAAAAAAACTTGTCTGATGTATTTAAAACGTGCTTAAGGTCTCCAACGAGGTACAAGTGTTGATGTCTATTAATATCTAGTACTATCAATATCTATCAATTCTATTTAACAATAAAAACCAGGGCTGACTTTTTAATATGTTTTCCAAGTAATAACACTGTCTATAGCTATCCCCGTCCAAGAGCCGATTGAGTCCTTCGTTAACGGTGACGAAGTGGTGATCTGGTAATGAAATATTACATATGGCAGGTACATATTACTAAAAATCAACACGTCAGTATATGTAAATTTCGTACACAAGGCATGTTTAACGAGGCCTGTGACTATTTACACAGTTTTGTTTCATTTTGGAAAAACCGTACAAATACAATTTTCATCTGAATATAAATTAAAACAAACTGTCTACCGTTTTGTGCAAATATCTTCAGCCATATCTGACGTCTACTGAGTGCTACTACTGTGAGATTTAAAACATTTTCTCTAAGATGAGTAGAAAGAAATTCATTTTTGTTACAATAATTTCACTATTATAATATCTTTTTGATATAATCATATCCCCCTGGGGGCAGAGTAAGGATGCATTTCCTGAGCCCTTGTTGGGATACAGGGTGTTGTAATAGGCGACTGAACCAACAGGCGACTGGGGCAACAGAGGTAGAGGTAGGTGGTACGAAAGGCTGTAATCAGCGATCACTAACCCGCATGCCTTGCCTGAAGATTATAAGCATAATCCCTCAGGGGAGGCGTATGTTGAGCAGTGGTCTGCAATACATTGATGGCGATGACCATCATAATCATGTCAGATCCCTTACTGGTTAGGCAGTGACTGAATGCCAAACACAATTTTTAAGTCTTATTCACACTCTTCTATTACTGTACTCTTTATGTACATTCAATATTGTGTATTATATTTATGACGAATGGATATTAGTTGTTGTGACACTAAATGATGATAATGACGCAAAATGTTTAAATACACTGTTTATTACACGCAAGCAGTCATTGCGGCGGTGAACGCATCGCGTCATTACTAATATCAACAGTCGTAAATCGTTCATGTAATGTCAAAGCAAGACCCATTTAGTCCTTCTGTTGCGTGTGGTTTTGAGTTCCAATACGTTTTCCAATTAAGAGTTTGCTAGTAGTAAAGCGGAGTCTGGATTTGCGCCCGGCGTATGACATTATAGTCCCCACCTATTCCATAATGGGACGTAAACGTAACTGGTGAAACGTGGTAGTGTTCTACATTCGTCTACCTACCTCTTCGATGATTACAGGCGTGACAATACGTATTCGAGAGTAAAAAATTATAGCAGCATAAAGTAGAACACCGCTCGAATTAGCGGGAGTGTGTACAATTTGGCCAGTTTAGCGCGCTCGAGTTAACTCCAAGCGTGCACGTTAATGGGTTGAGTGAAACACACGATCCCATTATCAGAACTTAACCAAATTTTCATCAGACCACCGCAGAAGTATCCCCTTTCCAATAAAAAGAATCATCGAAATCGGTTAACGTGATATTGAGTTATTCATCAATTTGTCGCGCACATGCTTAATGCAGATTTAAGACTTTACGGTTTTGTCATGGATACCATTGCCAGAACGGAATTTAAAAAAATGGGACCACATGGGAAGCATCAGCTTTCAATTTAAAAAAAATAATCAAAATCGGTTCATGCAGTTACGAGTTTCGAAGTAACAAACAAAAAAAAAAACTGACGAATTGAGTACCTACCTGCTCCTTTTTGTCGGTGAAGAATGA
>DWTO01000495.1:0-20898 GCA_018244755.1 Jemadia pseudognetus | reverse complement strand
TATAATGGTAATAATTAACAAGGAGTAGGCAGAGGAGTGTAGTACACTACCACGTTGCACCAGTTACGTTTACGTCCCACTATGGAATAGGTGGTGGAGCCTATTGCCATGCATCGGGCACATATCCAGACTCCGAACCACTACTAGAAAATATAAATTAGAAAATTTTGTAGTGTTCGACCCGGGAATCGAACCCGGGACCTTTCGATCGTCCATGGCACTTGCAACCAACACGACCGACGAGGCAGTCAAAATCTAAGTTAGAAAAATCTAATAGTGCTCGAGCCGGGATTTAAACCCACGATCTCTAGTACCGCTGTAGGTAGGCTTGCAAGCCCTCGACGAAAGATGCAGCATAAAGATTTCTACATAATACTTGTATGTAGAAATATTTATGCCGCAACCTATATACATACAATTATCTAAAAATATTAGTTGTCGTTCTACATTGTAATATTAAAACCTGAATGTGGTGTTAATTTCTTTGTTTTGCGGACTATATTCTCTTTGTTAAGTTATATCTGTAATAAATTGTGTATGACATATGTTCAGTTAAGCATTGTTAAATATTATCTCTCCAATCGCTTACAGTACGGCGAGTTCCTTAACTGTGCACGTCCCTTCGGTAAACTCGTTAAGGGCTTGTATTTTTTCACTTTTTCACTCCGTCTGAAAGTGTTTAGGTTTTGTTAATTAAAAACCTGTCTGCCGTCGTGACGAGGACGACTCTGGTTTTTCTTGTTAACAAATTACTTGAAACAGAGTCCTTCTTCGCAGATTAAGGAGACTTAAAATTAATGTTAGACACACGTTAAATTTTACTGTAAAGTGTTTCGTAACCTACACTTGATTATATTATATGCACCGGCCAATATGGCCATCCCAAAAAAACATGTATGAGTTAAACTGGTACCTACATACACGCATACACATTTTGTTCAGTTTGTCCTTTAAATTGCGTCGTTGGTCGAATGCTTCCAATCTTGTCTCTCGGTCGGTACTGGTTTCAAATCTCGGAGCAGGAAATACAGAATTATTTTACCTATCTTATCTGGTTAAAATTCGTAGTAGTGGTTTGGAATCTTGATTTGTGCCTGATGTGTGACAATAGGCTAGAAAAGCGGAAGTGTGCTACACTCTTCTGAATGGACCTTTCGACCTGTCTATCAGCAGTCGCACTAGCACGCAGTTGACTAATAAAGCAGTTGTTTTTTTGTCATAAATATAAACAACACTGTATCGTCCTGGCTATTATACAAAGGCGTCGTTAGAAAGAACAATTTTTATCAAAAAAGTCTCTGTTGAGGACTTTACAAACCGTTTAAAGACATCCTCATCCAGACATCCAGATCATACAATCATACAAGAAAATAAAAGCAACGCGTAATTTTGTGGAAAAATTCATGAACACTTAAAGGTTTCATCCTTTCGTCACACACTCCGAGTGGCAATAACTCCACAACTAGCGAAAGCATTAGAAAAACTAATCTAATTATGGCAATCGAACCATGAAATTATATCAGGGAAGTTCACGCTATCCAAAGGGTTAGTCGTAAATTCGAGGCAGGTGCGCGATTCAACTTCTATCAGATGGAGTTATTGAATCCCTAATCCCCTTTTATTACTTTCCCGCAATAAAAGCCGGGGATAGGTAATTGTTCTGAGTCGGAAACTCGGGTAATGGGGTATTAATTCCTCTCTGGATTTTTATCTGACTTTATAGATATGTTCTCTGTGGTAGTTAATAAAGACAGGGATGCGTGCAGATTATGTAATACGAATTAAGTGCTTGGGATAAATGAACCAATGGGAACACCACTACTTAGAGTTGAAGTAATGTGGTTAAGCCTGACTTTGTATAATAATTATACGGGGTGGTTGCTACTCTTGGTGAGAATTGTGCTATGAATGATATGAAAGATATGAAACCAAATAGCGATAGTAAAATGTACATGTTAAAATCATCTGGAAAATTTCATTTATACATATACATGTAAGTATGAGGTTGACATTATCAACCTATATATCGTTCTATTGTAGGATACAGGTTTCCTCTCATTGTGCAAATGTTGAGTTCAATATCTACCACTCTGGCCAGATGTGAGTAGACAGAGTAAATGTCTTAGGGAACATTACAGAGAACTTGTAGGTCTACAGAGTTTCTCAAGAGGTATACGATGCACAAGACTGTTTGATTGCTGTACCTACAATATTGCTGTATATACAATAAACAATGTTCTTGCTTGTAATTATATACAAATAATTAAATCGGTTGAATCAAATCACAACGAATAAAGAAGTTAGAGAATCGCCATCCAGTTGCGAAGATGCTAAATAAAAGTCTTTCAGATGTCTTGATTTCTTGAAAAGAACAAATTCCAATCAGGAAAAGGTAATGGAAACTAAAAAGTTTTATATATCTCCAAAGTTGTAATCTACTTCGATTCCAGTGACCGGCGGAGATTGCGCTGCACTGCGTCGACCGCGGAGACAACTTTTGAGTTAAGATGCCAATCTGGTCACATTGACTGGGCACTTTGTTTCACGACCGATCCTATCTGATGTACCTTACATTTCGGAAATTAATTAGACGTTTGGTTAGCAAAGTTTAAGAATTGATTTCTTTGTTCTATTGCACCAAAAAAACATTATTCCACCGCTGGACCCGGTTGTCATTTTCTTCTGATACGGGTTAAGGCCATAGACTATCACTTTGGCTAAGAACAGTCTGGAAGACGTCACACGGCTCGGAGAACTCAATGGAGGTTTCTTAAATGCGCAGCGATCAACACGATGTTTTCCGTCACAGTTACGGTAAGTTAGAAGCGACGGCGCTTGTATGCACTTGTATGAACATTTAACATACGTCACATGCTCCTCAAAAAGTTTCTAAAGGCATGATACAGAAAATTCTGGCACTAAAAGATGAAATAACAAAAGTATGCCAACAGCACATCGTTTTCTTTTCAAGGAACGCTTATCTATTACAGTGACCGCGTCCTTCGCTCCAATAGAACTTTATGTAACGAAAGAAGGTAATGAAAACTAAAAACTTTGATCTATCTGTGAAAGTTGCAATCCTCTCGGATTTGCTGTTCGAAGGTGTCTCCACCCACGGGTCGGTAAACTATAGCAGTTGGAAAAACTTGTGACTTAAGATGCCAATCTGCTTAACGGACCATGATACCTCCTGATTTTGTATGAGTCTTTTATAGTAGAGCGTATATAGTCGTATTGGAGAAAGGAAGGTTTGCGTGTAAGATTTATTGAGCGTTTAAATTTAAGAAATAAAAGATTTATTATAACTTATTATGATTCCTCTAAAATACGTTATAATTTTGTTATATTTATTATTATATTAACTAATATAATAATATATTTGCAAAGTGTAACTAGAAGATATAGGTATTAAGGACGAGAAAAGATAATTAAATCCATGAAGATAGCTAGATTTATACAATAGATAATAAGGTGAAGTGGAATGACGGCAAATATTGGGTATAGATTATCAAAAATGAAATGAGCAAACAGACATTAAAGTGTTAGTACTGTAAGTATTGCTTAACGCAATACTAGTTAACTTATGATATTTGGAAAACGTAAACTGCGATAGAGGAATCAAATCCAAAAAAGCCGTACCAACGCAATAATTTCACGAGCACACAATACGGGGCGACACAAAATACGAACAATCCAGCGTCCGTCCGCACGTGAGGTGAATGCGATCATTTTTTCTTATTTCCCGATTGATTGGCCCCGTGGCCATTTTTCTCGTTTAGCCACAAACAATGTGGACAGGTGAAGCGGGCGTTTGTCCATGTTTTAGAAGGGGACAGATTGGAAAAACCAAACGTTTTGTATATACATTTTGTCAGACCTACACATTTTGTCAGATATTTGTACCGTATCCGTTGTTTAGGTTTTCACTGCTGTTATAAAATTTAGTTTTAGTGACATAGTTCAAACTTACGAAATAAATATAGTATACCAGATGTGATACACAGCATCAGTTAATGCGTTGATAAATACGACACACCCCAGGTTCGGGTAACTAAATATTGGGTTAAAGGGCTACTCAAATTTACCGGAAATGTAAAACTGTTGCTAGCCTGTGGTAGTTATTGCGTTTACATGAAATATATTCCCATATCAAAAATAATGAATTGAAAAAAAAATGCATGAAATGTACGAAGATAGCGATGCAAAGATATTTATACTCGAACTTATAATCCAGTCACTTTACAATGCTGTTGAAATATTATTACCTACTGTTCAATAATAACATGATCGTCTGTTATATCCCGCTGAACAAAGACGAATAGCTTAAAAGAATCAAGCATGTCCGCCAGTTCTGCAATCTTGCTCACCAGACGTTATCTATACGATTCTCAAAGGAGAAATTTTTAATTAAAATCCAGTCCATTCAAGTTATTACACCGCCAGCTCGATTAAAACTTGCGGAATGCTCCTAGTGAAAACTTACCTACCAGCCCACTTAGCATTCCGCTGCTAATAGCACTAAGAGCATTTTTATTCAGTTGCATAAAATTAAGGAATGCTGTTTATTTATGAGATTAATGATTTATTCGATGTTTTTATTACTAGCTAGTGTCATATAGCAATAATGATTTTGATCTTTTCTGTATTGAGTTAGGAGTTTAGAAAGATGTGTAAGGAAATACGGCAATTGCAATATAATTTGCAAATTTTATTATTACATATTATGTAGATATATTTTTCTATTCATACCAGTATCAATATTGCCAATTTGAAATGACAACAAGTTACAAAGCATATACAAATACCACCAGTTAACATTTTTCATTGACAACCTCTATAATTTTGTAAAAATAATGAGTGATAAAATAATAATAATTGTAGTAATAATGACTAAAATGAGTGCCCAATAGTGAGACACGGAAAGGATTGAAACTAATAAGTAATAACTACATGAATTAACATATTTTTAATTATTCTGTAATAAATCCGATTATTCTGTTCTACTCGTGGCTTACAGGCACATATTTAACTAAGCTCACTGAAGATGTGATGCATTCTAAGCTAGGTACGAAATTTCACAATCTTACGTAACAAAAACAAGCTTTGTAAACATTATTATAAGGTAGTGAACAGCAACAAAAAACTTTGCGTGCATGTAACAGTGCGTAACAATCGCCCCACCTGCGAGCGGCGGCGCGCGAGCTGCGGAAATCGGAAACAAATCGTTCTACCCACATGTTTTAGGGTGTAAAAACACTGAGCGGTTACACGCTGCTTTTTTTATAAAAATATTACCACCTTTAACCACACTTCAAGTTCATTAACTTCGTATTTTATGACAGTATTTATTTTGGATAATAATATGTTATGCTTCACTACGTGTTAACGGTTAATAAAAAGTTCTTAAAAAGGAATTTTAAATTGTTTCCGGTGTGATTTTTAAAAAGGGATTGCAATATTAAAAACGTATGAACATAAACAATATTCTATTGAATTTCTGCACAATCAAACAAAAAATTACGCTTTTTACTGGCTTTTTAATCGCTCTATCCCCAAGCGGCCTATAGAAAATCCTATAGAAAGTCGTGTCACGTAGCACCGGGCGGAAGGTAGAGGCCAATAAAAATGTATAGCGGGATTTGTTCGAGATGTATACTCCATATTCTGGCCACCGGCACATCGACAATTAGTGAATTATTACGGGTCGCGAATCGTAATGAGCAATGTGAGAGATGAAGCGTTGTGTTTATAACAATAATCATTGCTGCAACGAATGGAAATTATTCAGTAAAAAAGTGTGTATTTTCACCAAAGTCTTCTGTTTTTATTTTAGGGTTTGTTCTTGGTAAACATAATATTTTTATTTATGGTATTATTTATAATATGAAAGTAAGATTATTTATTTGTACGTAACATAACATCACTGTGATTCCCGAAGAGGTAGGCAGAGGAGTGCAGTACACTGATACACTCCCACATTTCACCAGTTACGTTTACGTCCCGTTATGGAATACCTATTCGTATTTCCGGTGTATGACAATAAACTGACCACCACAGCTCGCGCACCACCTACGCTGCTGCCTATAGGCGGCCTACGCCTATGCCTAGTTAGGACGCGCCACACCCCGATCTGTCAGCGCCGGACATACTCACCTCTAATATTACCAACATTATGCTATATAAATCCTTAATACGTGTACACAATACACCCTGTACTGTTGCTATCAGTAGGGACGTCAGATTAACCGTTTTTTGTTCATTACAAGGGATGAGCGCGGCCGGCGGCGACCGGTCAGGTGAAACTGCGTCCAATTTAAGGGATTTCACGCTAAATCCTTCAGGCTTACAGTAAATAAGCCGTATGAACTTGGCCGTATTGAGTGTTTAAGGTCTTTTGGGTGAGAGGGTACGTGTTGGTATCGCTGTAAGCACTATAAAGTTTTATAAATTTAGACTTAGTTTATTATTAAGTGCAACTAATAAACTTAAGGAACGTCAAAATAATAATGATAAAGATTTATTGTTGTCATCGTCCTTACACTCCACTGGCGCGTTACCGAGACCGACCGAGTAAACGAAAAAAAAAAACTGATGTCAACCTTTTTTGAGTACAGGACTATCATGATTTTTATGAATGACCTTTTTTACTTATTCGATGGTTAAATGACTGCACACTGCAACAGAGTCATGGAGTAAGGATTTAAGGAGAATAGAATTTGAGTAAAATGGAACAGTTGCTTGTAATTGAGTGTTTTGGAAAAACCGCTTGAATTTTTGTAATCGAGAACTTTTGGGGTCTTCAATAACATACAAATGAATGATAAACGATTTATATAATCGGTTATTGTATCAATTCCCACCCAAAAAAACAATGTAAGAGAAGTTATTATTATTATATGGCAAAGCCAGGTCGCTGATAGGTTAGGCAGAGGCGTTGAGTGCCGAATATTTTCATCCGTTTAGAGCTGACGTGCTCGTTCTATATTTTAAAAACTGTAGCTATGTACCAGTCTTGATTTAAAAAGAGATTTGATTTAGCACTGCGGATGCTTTTACCAAACTAATGTCACTTTTAAGAACTCTTGTAATAAAAATTGATTGCAACTTATTGTTATTAGAACAAGATTAAGTAATTGAATATTAAACAAGCGGGTACATTACGTTATGTGAAATCTAAGAAAATATTTCCACTATTAATAAAACAGTAAATTATTGATATAACGAATTAAGTTACAGAAATTAAAAAAAAATCGTATCCCATGAGACGATAACATAATTAGTGAAATGTCGTGGTAGCTAACTACTGCACTCCTCTGCCTCTGCCTTCGAGGAAGTAGAGACTTATTTTATAGATACTATTTTGAACTAAACCAGATGATTAGAATGTAGGAAAGAAAATGTAGGAAATAAAAGTCGATAAAAACAATGAAATAAAACTTGTTTGAAAACAAATAGATAAACAGAGAGATACAACTGTAAACTGCATCGTACCGGCTCCGGGACTGTTATTAAACTGTCATGAATTATTCATAGCGACGCGACGCGTTCGCACAGCGGAACCTTCTGGAACGTTCGCGGAACATCGGCACAACACGCAGACATGACCTTGGCACTTGCGAGGAATGCGCTTCCTCTTCTGTCGTCTAACTTTTATCACTTACTTAGTTAGCTATCACTATAAATGCGTGTCAGATATGTATTTTCATTCAAAATTAAACCTAAAAATGTGATGAAAGTAAAGAGATTCTAGAGAGAATCTGATGAGAAGATGACATAGAGATGCCATCAGTATCTCGCTATTACGTCCACATAGTGGGGTCTCTAGCTAACTTCTGCGTATTATACGTCCGTATACTTTTGAAACGTGCGGAATATTTCGCGGGTAAACTTAATAATACAAGGGTGCTAAACAATGATGAATAATTAAAAGCTGTTGAGGTAAGCTGGAATTTATAACTCCGAATAACATTATAAAAGTTTTGTTTCAATCGTCATGCCGTGTCTTTTAGGGGGTAGATAAAGAGTACCGGGTGATAAAGTTCTATGTAGTTAACTATCTTGGATATGCAGTAGATTAAAAGGGGTTACATAATACATTCTTCATTATCATGATTGTTACTTATTTTTAATCCTTTCACTATTGGTTTCATTTTTCTCATAATGAGAAGACAACATGATCTGCCACATACAACATTCAGGTAAGCAGGTTTACTCACTTGATATTAACAATCGTACTTGGTTTTGTTTAATAGTAAGAGAGTGTTAAGAACTCTAGTTCATTGAAGTCGGAACCTGGAATCTAATACATTGGGTTATTATTGCTGTGCGTCATTAAAATGAATTTAACATTCAGTTGGATGCGAATTCTATAAAAATATGTCACATTTTGATATTTGTTCTTTGGGATTCTTCTGACGCGAGTTTTCCAACAAATACTGGAGTTTTATAAGTTTGAGCATCGGCTTAGTACAGTGGTGTACCTACACGGAAATATAATAGGATTGATTTCACAAGTACGGTATTTGACATGTTAATGCACTTATGCCAAGTCCTAGGATATAAAAGAAGATGAGTTCGAAGGTAGATTATTCGATTCATTATTACACGTACTATATTTTTTGCCCCTCCGTTGAATTATGTAGGTATGTATATGCCCCTTATAGGTTATTGTTATATCTGCCAAATCCTCTCCAACGGTAGATGTTTCTGCTGATTATGGGTACCCTTAAAGGTGAGGGTTTTAAAGGGATCTGCGAATGAAGGATCGGGGATTTGGCACTGAGACATTGATGGATTTACCTTGCGAATTGTATTGAGAGGAGAGCGACGCGCTTTTGTGAGTCCAGTCAAATATTTTTACGTTGCAATCCGAACGTATTGAACTAAGCATTTTGCTTAATGTACTCTTTCTGTATTGGTTGATACACATGGCTCTTTCATACTACCTGATATTTGTTAAAGATCTTTAGGCTAAGTTATAGTTCCAAAGCACAAAATATATCTCATTGTAATTATATTCTTGATAATCTCAACAAATTACTTATATACTTCCCTTGGCATAACAATCATTTAATTATGTGCCTCTTGGCTTCCACAACTATTATTCGAGAGCTCGTCTTGTCTCTAGACTGAGTTCCCCAAGACGTCTCCAACTAAATTACTAAACAAACAGAATTATGTATTAATTTATACATGATCAAGATCAAACAGCCGTTGAGGTGTATTCTAATTGAATCGACGCGATTTCCGTTCGAGAAGCGAACAGTTTGCTCCTTACAGCGGACGGACGTCTCCAGCCAATATAAATGTAAATGTACTTGAGGTACGCCGCACTGCCCACTTGGCGGAGATGACACAAGGTCCAGAGGTAGTGTTCACCAATAATCGTGACATTGTTAAGTGCAGCCTCAGGGAGACGTCTGGGGTGCATGAAATGAGCCTCCCCGAGCGGCGACTATATCTGAGTACGAACATATAGGTATTGCCCGGCGCAACCTGGACATTACGACTAATCGTTTTATCGGGATGGCTGATCACTCACGATCACCTATCGACTCGATGAAGAAGAAGGAAGACGTGTTTATATTCACGCTTATCAAACAAATGTATCAATACAGATGATATTTCTACGCACACTTACATATATGAATACACTGAAAACCAGTAGCCATGGGCCGTGTGCGACTGCCCATGGCAACACTGAGTGTTGGCCCTTTCCATCGTAATACTCACCAATCTCTTTTTATTTTTATTAACTTTTGTAATGTGATAATTATAATCAACAACTGTATCACAAATGGAATAAATATCTATTCTATTCTATATTTCTCATCATCATGTCTATTGTTAAGGTTAACGTTGCACTGTTGGTGAAGGGTTTATTCTCAGAATGAGAAGCGTCAAAGCCATAGTCGTGTCGTTGGCCAATTGCGTATCCGAAGACTAACCTTGTTTGAGTATTATGACTTAAATAATCGTACATTGAGGGGAGTTTTTAAGTAAATTAATGTTCAATAGAGTGTTACATGTGACCCGTCTGTATGAGGTAGACTATCAGCTGTTCGAACGTGTGCGAA
This sequence comes from Jemadia pseudognetus, assembly GCA_018244755.1. NCBI lineage: Eukaryota > Metazoa > Arthropoda > Insecta > Lepidoptera > Hesperiidae > Jemadia > Jemadia pseudognetus. The sequence continues at coordinate 10,822 of DWTO01000495.1, read as the reverse complement.
CATAGGGCGTTCCGAATGACGATCTCATGCATAAAGAAATCGCCCGCATTGGCGCGCCACCTGCCTGCCAACGACTGAAAGTTTCATTGCTTACAGAATTTTGATTTTATTTGACATCACGCCTGTAATACCCGAATAGACAGGCAAGTGTGCACTTCCATATTTCACCTAAACTACATTTACGTCTCTCTATGGAATAGGTGATGGATGAGCTCATTGCCGTACAGCGGGCACAAATCCAGACTCCGAGCATCTACTAGAAAATCTAATAGTAGGTAAAATTTCTGGTTGGATCCTTCTAGGGCCTAGAAGGATCCAATTAGAAAATGTAACTTGATTGTATTAAACTGATGAGCCCTTGTAATCGACATTAATGTTATTATTATTTTTGTTCCTAATTGCGCTTAATACTTTATATCTATTTTTATACTACGCACGGAACTAGAATGTATTTTAATCAATTCGTACTAAATTTAAACGCCTACTAAAGTCTTCATGGCAAAGTGATTAAACGTTTCACATACGAATGAAATAGTCAAAGTTTGAAGTAAAAATGTGAATATGCGAAATAGAAAACTCATTCAATGATTTAAGTAGTTGTGTAAGTTAGCGGAGACAACATTCTTTGTATACTTCATTCCTGAAATAACTTAATTAAGCGTGAGCTGAATTTATGGCAATATATTTTTTGTCGCTGTATATTCCGAATAAAGTTTCATCATTATTAGCCAACCTCAGATTACTACGAAACGTTTTACTCCTTTAATCACCACTATCGCGTGATAGTACTCATTAGAAATTTGTTTTCTTTATTCAGTTTTTCGCGCATCGTTTCCCACCTAGCCGGATACATTTTAACACTATAGTTTCGATACGGATGTCACGGATATCCAAATAATACTTGGCAGATAATAATTATTTGTGTAGTAGCAATCTATTTAATTTAGAAAGCTTGTTACCGCATTTTGTGATCTACCTTTCTGAATAGAGCTTAATTTTGGTTTTGATACAAATGTGTCTACTGGTACATATTTCAGAGATATTTTCTTCGTCCCCAGTATCGTAACGTCTGTTTATTCATCCCGTCCTCAAATTGGAATTCAACAAGTTTACAATAGTGTCTACCATGCCCGACGTTTATTTCTGAATTATTATTATTAGATACAATTCATTAAATAATTAGTACTTTAAAAATTCTGTCTAGCTCTGCGCTTCGTGTTGCTAATTTCGTATTTATAAGCGACCGTGACCGTATGTTACAAGTTTACTTGTCTGTCTTATTTAAAATACAGTCTCCCCTTAACATTTTTAATTCATGTTCAAAAACAAATCTATCCCTTCGCGATGCCACCTGACCCCGAAGTTTCCAGTTTTAATGAATACTTTATTCGATCACAGAACTTAAGGAGTTTTCATGATTTTTATATTGCAAAGTTTTGCCCGCATTACCTATGCATTGTCTCTCTGAGGCAGTATTCGTATTTAATTTTACAAGCGGCGGGAGTTGCTTGACATCTTTCAGATTTTCAGTTTATTGAGTTCGCGAAAGTTGCTCGGCCGCCCGTCGGCATGGTGCAAAAAGAAAGTTCGCGCCGCCGTGAGATTTAATTGCTTTCATTTTTTTCTGTCCCTTGGCTTGAATTTGAACACATTAGAAAAATAATAAAAGCGAATAAATATTTTTATTTGTTGTTTACCGTACTGCCTGTACCTTGCAGTCGTCGGCTTACAACTTATTTCTCAGTTACAAATTGATACCAATGCAACTGCAATGACAGGTTCGAACCCGAGTCCGGTAGTATCGGTTAACTTTGAATTGTTCGAAGTCTAGATTTGTGCCCGGTAAATGGCAATAGGTTCATCCCTCACTGCGTAGTGGAAGCTAGAATGTAACAGGTGAGTCGTGAGAACATACTACCCTCTCTGCCAAGCCCTCGGGGAATAAAGGCGTCAAGGTGACACAGGTCATAATCACCCGTGAAATACAAAAAGAGACAACTTCAAGATAATTATAAGTTTAATAATGAACTAAATAGGTACTATGCATTATGCCATTGAAGCTTTTTTGTTAAGAATATTTAATACAATTACCTTCCCAACACCGCATCTTGCACCTAACGATTTATCCGCGGCTGGCCCAGTTGTTCTACTTTGCCTAGTGTCATATCAAACTAGGTTCGGCTCCAGATGAACTGTGCTCATCTGAAATGAATCTTTTAATATCGGCCGAGCGCTCAAATATTGGCAGCACACGTAACAAAAGGTCGAACGCTTTATTGAAATCCAGCGTTCTACCTAATAACGAAATGTATTCTTTCGTATGGAATCGGCTTTATTTTAATTTAACGTAACATCTGTAATCCCCAACGAGAAATGCAGAGGAGACACTCCCACGTTTCACCAATTACGTTTACGTCCCACTATGGAATAGTGCGTGAGCCTATTGACTTACACCGGACACAAATTCACACTTCGAGGCACTACTAGAACATCTAAATTAGAGAAATCCAATAGTGATCGTCCCCGGATTTGATCCCAGGATCTCCCAATGGGCAGTCGCATTTGCAACCTATACTACCCTCGAGGCAGTCAATTCATTTAAACGATGTTTTAATTTAAACAGACTACACTAAATACGAACTAGGCTCTTTGTTAATATGGCAAGTCATTTAAAATAGTCTTTAATAACCGTACTATTTGTGATTTATCCTCCAGGTTTACCCTAACTCAGCACAACTCGACCTAGGCTTCCCTTTAGAGGGATGTAATGAGCAATCGTGTAATATGTATTTTTGATAACCACCGTATATGACCAACAATTACGTACATATAATGGTACCTATATAAGGTACTAAAGAAAATTGTGCTTGATTATGGCATGCGATAACAGGACATACCTATTTTGGAAAAAAGCCACCTCAATACTAACTAAGCTAGACTTGTTAGAAAAAAATATCAGGAGTATCAGGAAATGAAACAAAGGTAGCTACAGACTCGTGTGACGCGAGCGTTGGCGCTGGCCCTTTGTGCAGTGGAAAAAGACGGAGAAGAACAATGGACGCCTTAGTGTACCTACAGGAGTACTTGTTGGGATTGATTCTGGATGTTATAGACTACTTCATACAAACGAGGAAACGACAATTGTCATCATCATCAACATCAACCTGTGTCAGTCCACTGCTGGACATAGGAATCATCCAGTGGACACCATCGCGCTCTGTCCTAGCGATAACTTTAGTAACACAAAAATAGGTCATAATTTAAGAGGGTAGATCGAGATATTTTTCACTCAGTGCCCTCTACTTAGCCCATGAGTGACTTGGCGTGATGATATAATAACAACATACAGGTGCTACCTTTCCAAAGTCACTATCCGTTGTTCCACCTTCGTTGTACCCACGTGTCTGAATGCTTATGCACTAATGTTATCATCAAATGTAATTCAACAACAAACTAATATAGGTCTCAAAATAATCATTAAGACGAACAATAGGCGCGTCGCCTCAGCACGCGCGCTGTCACGTGGCATCGAAGTGTGCGCTCGATCAATCATTATAATTAATGATACTCAACTGTCATTATAATGTGTTGAATAACGTGGTTGATTTTTCCAAGTTACGTGATCCTTCTCTAACACCTGTTATAAATGTATCTGGGGTATTGATCTTCCGTTTAGCGATTCAGACCAACGATTCTTATTCGAAACAAATATTAGTACGTTAAACATGAGTATTTATTTTTAGTTATTATGTATATATGTATATATTATGTATAATATTCTAAATAAAAATGTACATAAATATTTTGAAATTTTGTTTTATAATGGTTAGTTACTTGCACCGGTTCTGTTTAGTTTAATATCAGATCGTCATCATTAAGATCCACTGTTGAACACGGATCTCCTTTTAAATTGAGACAGGTTGAGGCAGTAGGCTTGTCCTAAATGTTTAATATTTCGACTACGATATACTTCTTTACGAGTCCTACAAAATATATATAAAATACACGTAAACAATTTCTACCACCGGTCATCAGGATATATTTTGCAGCGGATTCGATTATAAATCCCTATTTCAAGGACTGTATTTAAGCCACAATATTTGCGTGCAAATAAATAGACAACAAAAGCAATAAAATACACAAAGTGAGCTAAATGCGACGCAACGGTCACAATAATTTCCGCGGCGCGGCGCGATGCATTTCAATATGTGCGTTTTCCTGTACCTGGTGTTGGGTTCACTAAAACTATTTTGGGCTATTACACATTATTCAAATTGAGTTATAACTTAAGTTGTTTAATGTCGGTCTATTGTAATGTATATTACACATTTGCATTAAAAAAATTGTTTAACGCTTCTACCCAGCATCTTCATTAGCAGCAGCAGCCTATTGCAGTCCACTGCGGGACATAGGCCTCCCCGATTAATCGTATTGACTGGCATGTTGATCGTTAATTATTTTTACTATTGAGCCAAAGGTTGTGGGTTGTGGGTACATTTCTAGCCACCACAAATATCTGTTAGAGTCTGCTGTCTGCAGCTCCCAGTTCAGGTGGCCTTGACCAAGTTTTCACAAAATATTATCATTGGTCCTAAAGTATATTTCATCCATCACACAACTTGTATTTGAAACAAATAATCGACTTGACAAATTTAATAATATTTCAATTCTTTTCATTACACAAAAAATATTTACAAGTCTTCAATATATACATATGAACAACCCAACTTGAGTCAAAATGCAATGCAATTGCAATCGTATCGTTTTGTTATTAAAGCTTAATTTTACTAAGCAATTATATCAAGGGCCACTAATGCAGGTCGTTCCCTTTCTTCGTTACAATTTTTCTTTGTCACAAAGAGACGGATTTGGGTCGAATTAATTTTCGAAAAGGAATTTTATTAAGTGGTTTTTAAGGTGTCTGCCTGTGGTGAGTTTACGGGATTAGGTTTTGGAGGGCTTTGCGTAAATGTGTGGATAAAGTGCGATAAACAAACGATTACCGTTCTTTTGTATTGAGGTACACGCTTTGATTTAATATGAAAACTCTTTATATCTTCATTTGTTGCTACTGCCTGATAGGCTTGTTAATTTACAACAAAATATAACAATAAATATATACTTATGCACGAGTAAATAATATGTAAATACAATATAACCAATTAAGAAAGGAGTTGAGTCGATGACATAAATTTTGAAAACATTAAATACTATGACTGCCCATGTTATGACAATTTATAGATCTCAAAAATTGTTTATGGGCCCAGCGTGACAGAGTAGGTAACTATAGTAATAAAATCTAAACAAATATTATTTTGCTGCAAACGATATTAGAAGACTTCCAAAATGTCACCTGATCTAGTAATAATTGACAATAATTTGGAAATTCTAAGTCATTCACCGAATGAAATACGCCCCTGGCGGGGTCCTTAAACGGTAAAAGCGCCGGATTATCCGGGGAGTAATGCCGGTCGACTGGAGACGGATATAAATGTGGAAGGTATTGGCTAGTAGGTGAAACCTTCACCGGATTGGGGTTGCCGGTAAGTGGTCCTATTTCAAAGCGTTTAAACAGAGAGTAGTGCGACCGCGTGACAGTGATACAAATAAGTTAGATACTTTACTTAGAACAGTTTTAAAACTAGGTTTGTTTATCTTAAGATACATGCGACTAATTTCCGCGAATCATGGTGACGTAAACTATGACTTTTATTGGCTTCGGAACAACGTAACATCGCGCCTGTAATCCCCGAAGAAGTAGGCAGAGGAATGTAGTAAGTACACTCCCACGAGACACCAGTCACGTTCACGTCCCGCTATCGATCATATACCATAGATGCGGTCATCACCATTATCACATCAGCGTTTACCATTCCAATGGCGGACACAGGCCTTTTTTAAGGTGTGCCATAACATAACACATCGTCCACTGATCTCATCCAGTCACTACCACCCGCCTTTCAAAGGTTGTCGTTCTAATGGGTCGGAGGGCACGCGACAGTACGTCTGCGTCTACGTCGCGGTGTCCACTTTAGGGCTCGTCTGGCCCGATGACCGTCGGTTCTGTGACCAGCGCACTGCCGCTTCAATATACTATTTATTCGAGCTTTTTATTATTATTTATTAGGTGTCGTAGAGCGATAAAAATAAGACTGTGAAAAAAGCTCCTGATAGTCTTTTTAATGCAATGCAAACGTTATCTGTATTATTTTGTACATTGTCCTAGTCAAAGAAATCTTAAGAATCAGTCTACGGTATATATGTATGTATATTGTTTAAGAATTTGCTCCTACAACTACAGTTACAAATCTAACACAAACAACGCCACAATTAGCGCTTCCGTTCCTTTATTTATTTATCTAACTCTCCTCACAGCGATTCATCCGGAGAACTTTTGAAAATTAAGAAATTTTCTGTTTGGCTCGGTTTAAAATTCCCTGTCGGTAGCGGCGACAAGCGAGGCGGGCGGTAAATAAAATTAATTGATTATTCAAGAGCGTACCTGTCGTAACGAACAGACTCTATTTAGTGTTCCGATTGCGTTACACAGACAGGGTTTTGTTCGGCGTCGGTCCTGTTATAGTTGGCTTGATGCTGCACAACAAACTATGAAAATAATATTAACCTCATCAGCCGCAAAATAAAACAATATTTTATTACAATATTAAAAGTTAATAATAAAACATTTATTAAATATGTATACTGTGGTTAGAAACGTAAAAAACAATGTTAGAAATTTTATTTACTTTACTAATGTATTAAAAAACTCATATACTTTGTTACAAGTTTCAAAGTATAATTTATTTCGTCCGCAATGTTTGGTAGGGCTTATAACAGTTAATGATCAGAAAATTATATGAATAGTGACCTGTTTATTTAGCAAAACAGAACATGTTAGACACGTCAATGGCACTTGTCGTACCTATTCGTCAGCTCGGACCGTGCGCTCGACCCCGTGATCCTGGCTTACCTGTGGGATAACGCATCGCGGCAGGAACTTTAGGAGATTTATGACTCAAGATTATATTGCTGTCACATGTCGTTCTGTATTATCTTTCGTTTATATGTTTGTATACGTTGTTGTACACTGCAAGTTAATAAATAAATATCTTAGCGGATCTCCACACATGGCTATCCGATCAGAAGCCGGGTCTCGCGTAATGGTTACCAGACAGCTTACAATCTACTTACATTTTTGTAAGTACTTGCAAATGCTTACTTACATTGATAAATTTTATTTATATGTATTTAATATACATAGTAGCACTCCAGGTTTCTTACAGGGTAGGTAGTGAACATTCCATTAAACATTGTTCATATACAGACTGCTAAATTGAAGACTTCTGGCTTCAGCAACGCCAGGATCTGAATTATTAAGATAGGTGAATATGTTATTAATTATAATAATGTACTAACACGTCTTCGGATCGGTCTTCTACTAGCTAGCGTAATCCGGCAGGTAAGCTGGGTGATGCGTCTTGTGATGGACGGTTGGACGGAGCGCCGCAGGCAGCTGACCGCGTGTGCCGCGTGTGCCGCGTGAGCCGCGTGCGGGCGGCCGGGATTAGCGGACGGTTTGAATTGGATTAATGCTACATAATATGTTGTGTTCGTAAGCACTGTATAAGTTTGGTGATATATTAAATATAGGATATTCACTGAGGTCTCTGAAATGTGGGACTAGGTTCATCTCTTCTTATTCCATGGAAAGTATAATGTAACGTTGTAACTGGTGAAAAGTGCGAGTATCATAGTAATGTTAATGCTTAAGCGGTGCCTTGTTATATTGGTGGTAAACATGGTCTGTAAGAATAATGGCAAATTAATCGGTAAAATAATGAATCGATTGTTTAAATAAAAAAGTACGCCATACACTTAATGAACTGGGTCGAGTGACACAGCACGATTACCTACGAAAGAAAGTAAGATAGACGCTTTTGTGTCTAAACTTGGGAAGAATCATTTGAGTGAAGTGCGCGGAGAATTGGGTGGTTATAAAACTTTACCTGCTAACTTCCGACTTGTGGTTTTAATGAAAAAATAATTTCAATTTGTAAACTTGTGAAAGTTCGCTAACATCATTACGTCCGCATGTTCGGGCGGAGGACACTTTGCGATTCTCTTTCATGTTTAATTTTTGCTTTAAACTTCGGTGAACTTACCTGAAGACATATTATGATTATGAAGTGGGGTCGTGGAATTTTGTTCTTCTATTCCTGCGAGAAGTTAAGATAAAAAAGCGTATTAATTTCTACTAATACTTATTTATTTTACTTTAATACTTCGGTGAGATTTGTAAAAAAACATTATTTTCATATTTTTCATGAAAATGTGGTACCTTTTGCGTTAACATGATTATTTGATATGATGGTAGGAGGTATAGTCTGACAAAGGAATGGTAAAATCATTTATGATGATGATAAATAAAATATGTAGATTAATGTTTATATATTCAATATTGGTAGATTTATACCTAATACTTTATTTGTTTATTTCTTTACATATCACACTATGTTAAATCAAAAGTGTTCTAATAAAGACGACCTCGTCCGAGGTGCAGGTGCTGAGCCCCGTAGCTGACAGTCGCACAACAACTCACAACAACACAACTTGGGACAGTTCCCTGCGGCTGATAGATTGGCATGTTCCCGAGAACAAGAGAGGTATCCGCGGGAAGTTATAGGGAATAACTTTTTATTGCCCGATATTATGTTCCTTTTTATAGTGGATCTTTGGTCATTATTTTTATATAATTATTATATCAAATTATTTCCTGATTGCATCGTTCGTTTAGTCCCGGGTCCTACCTAGGTCCTGGGTTCGATTCCCGGGTAGGGAACAATTGGATTTTTCAAACTTAAATATTCTAATTAAAATTTCTGGTAGCGGCTCAGAGTCTAAATTTGTGCCTAGTGTATGGCAATACACTCACCACCTATTCCATGTTGAAAAGTAACGGTAACTGGTAAAACGTAGGAGTGTACCTACTACACTCATCTGCCTCTGCCGATCTCTTCGGCGATTATAGGCGTGCATGCTTTGGCTATTTACTGTTCTTAGATTAATTGGATTCGAAAAAAAATATTCATATACACACTCGTTTATGAATACTGTTCACCCCTTCCATTTAGGATAACACAAACATTTCTGGCTAAGCATTTTACACTTAATTTGATCATAGAAACTCCCTTCGCTTATGCTTTCGCTATCTAATAGAATTTAACTTCAAACTTCTCTCTGCTATCCATTATCCTCGATCCCCTTACGGCGAGTCTCAAACCGTGTTCGATCCGGTTTGGACCGCTCTCAACCGGAATAATCTACTCCACCTGATCCGGTGCGGCCCGACTTGCGGCGGTACGGGGCATGCGATAAAGCTTTCATAAGCTTAGATATCTTGCTTTTAATAGGACACATACACATTTGATTAATAAAATACATGCCTATTAACAAACAAAACAGAATGAAAATTTTAAATAAGTATTGAAACATGACTAAGTTAATACAATAATTAATATTAAGTGATTTTATACGGTAACTTGAATGCAAGAACCATAATTATTACTATTACATATAATGCGTTTAACATACGATGTTTCAATATATGTATTTATTGCGGTATTGCGCATACCTTAACGGTGAGTTCCATACGGTGCTCAAACCGGTTAGAGCAGCCCTCAACCGGAATAAACCTCTGCACCTGATCCGACTTGCGGGCCCAGATGCGGCGTACAGTCTGTGATGAAGCTTTTAAAGACTTAAATATTTTGTTTTAATACGTGTACCTACATTGAATACAGTGTAGTGTTTAAGTACACATACGGGACAAATACGTGCTTACGGACCTTTTCATATAAAATTTACATAGAAAAAGAGAACAATAATGTACATATAAAACATAAGGTTTTGGTTATTACAATTATGAAAATAATATAATAAAAACAAGCCCCACCGAGATTTGAACTCAGATCGTTTGATGCAGAGTCCAGAGTGCTAACCATTACACCACGAGACCGGATACCTACATATTAAAGATAAATTTCAAGTACGATATTCTTCAGTCAACAATATTTAATAAAAATAATATAACGTCTGTATTCTCCGAAGGAGTAGGCACCCGTGTGCGCTACACTCGTACGTTTCACTACAGCAGTCACGCTCAGAACCACTCGACGAAAGAGGCAGTGATTTAATATACATACTTATACACTCAGTTACACTCAAACGGAACCAATACCCGCCGTCGTCCCACAAATATTTGTCTTTGTTGGAATCGAACCCACGAACCCCATCTCAGCAATCAGCTTCGTTAATCACTGCGCCAGCAAGCCAGCCAATGAAAATTGTTGAAAGCATTAACTTTGTTCTATGACATATTATTATGACCTTTAATATTTTATTATATCACGCTGATGTAGTCCCAAAGTGAGAAGTGATTTTTGGTTCACTTAGCAATAAATGATTTCAATATATCCAATAATCACAATAAAACCTTTCGATTCGCAAGCCCACATCAAAAATGACTAAAATTGCCCCGGATTTTACAGTTAAATGATGCGTGAAAACACCTGAATGCAGCCCGGTGAATCCATTATTGGATTATTGTACCTCTTCCGACCCTTGAAGGGTGGAAATGGAAGGGGTGAATACCTGGGTAATTCATGCAAACGAATGCAAGCCAATTAATTAAGAGCAGTCCGACTGCGTTCGGAAATCTGCTGCTTTCAGCAAACCCGTGCTCGGAGACGAGATTGCAAATTACATTATTATTAGAAAGAAAGATTAATTCGCAGCCATTGCTGCGTACACACAAAAATTGTCA
>DWTO01000494.1:0-20907 GCA_018244755.1 Jemadia pseudognetus | reverse complement strand
AGAGGCCCTGGGTACAAATCCTGGGTCGGGTACTATCGGACTTTTCTAACTTAGATTTTATAGCCGAATTTTGAAGTAGTATATGTGTCCAGTGTATGGAAATTGGCTAACCTCCTTGTCCATGATGGGACATAACGGTAACTGGTGAAATGTAGGAGTGTACTGCACTCTCTGCCTACACCGCAAGGGACCCGGCGTGAGGATATGTATGTATGTACTACACTCCATTGTCTACCTCTTCGGGAATTACAAGCGTGATGTTACGTATTTCACAACTTGGTAGTTTTAGTCTTATTAATTTTCTAGTTACAAACCAAAATAAAATATAAGATGGCAAGCCTTTTCGTAACATCAATCACATTATTTGCAAAGAAAATCTGTTTTCACTGGCCGACGCAGAAACGAGCTACAAATTGAATAAGTGGAGGTGAGCAAAGGAAATTGTGGCTCCGACCCGAGCCGAGGGTTAATGGACATATTGACGCATGATAGAGGGTGTTTCCGGTATACAACGGAATTAACGTTACTTACATGAGAATGTAATAAAGAAGTCAGCAATATTATTGTAAATAGGGAATTTAATTTAATTATTGATTTCGTAGGTTTTTAACGCATTACGATATCAAATGGATAGATTGATATTAATCTCTTTATTACTTACAAACATAAAGACGCAGTAAATAGTAGCAATAAAAATCCTTATCGCTTTAAAACATATTTTTTTTTCAAGTAACCCAAAAAATAATTATAAAGATAAAAAATATGAGTAACCTTTAATTTAGTTATCTATATTTTATATAACTCTTTTTCGAGTCTTATATTTCTTGAAAGATCGCAGTTTTATAAGAATAGTGAAAAACATTAGTAAAAAAGCACAATAGTGAAAACCACATAAAAGCACATTACCTCCAATGAATCTACATAGAGTGATCACCACAAAAAAATGATCAAAGGGATCAGGTATGAGTCCTGACAATAACACAGCCATCTCATTAATACTACCTTTTCAGCTGAGCGACTGATCATTTGACAAAAGATATTCCCTGAGGAAGGAGAGCTTTCATTTCGTATGTAATTGTTTATGCGGGTGCTGTAACTCATCTTATAGGGTGACCATATTTTCTTCGCGTTTTATTATAATTATCAGGTTTTTTTTATCACAACTGAATAACAAATTGAATTGTTTATTTTTATTAATGTAATTACGTCACGTCAGGTCCCTTAGGAAGTGGGTAGAAAGTGACGCGAGTAATCATTTGTAATATTAAGTTATTTCAGAAATTTTATTTTATTAAGAAAAATAAAAATCATTTCAGATAAAAGTTACTGCGTTCTCATATGTAACACTGCTGTTACTTAATTTCCTGTTTTTCTATTGTTCCGACCTAATATTTACCTTGGTCGCCCTACCGCCAAGCCCTTGATCTCGCCGCCAAAGACGAGCCGCTGAGAAAAGCCACCCGGCGACGACTGTTTCCGCTTGCGCGCACCTTTAATGAACTAAAAACACAGCGTTAAGCCCCTTTTATACAGTCTTGTCAGTCATACAAACTGCGACAATGAGTGCCATCATCAGCCTATTGCTCTACACTGTTGGACATAGGCCTCCCCTGAGGGGTTAAGCCCATAATCCCCACGCTGGGCGTGCGGGCATGGAATGTATATGTCCATAAATATTACGATTATCGAATCGTTATATCGATAGTATAATATTAACTTTACTCCTGTTGTCTGGAATGAAAGTATATGTCTGTTAACGTACGAAAACAACGCACTGAAACATTTAAGTTTGTAGAAAGTAAGCACAGCTGGGGATTTGAAAATAGCTATAACAATTGAATACAATGTATTATATGAATTATATGATAGTGATTTAAATCAAACTTACATATTTTATCGATAAAATATGGAGACATACGGAAAAGTCTGAAGTCTCTTTAAGTCTGTGTACTCTTGGAAATATTAATTTCGCATTTTGGTTGCTAGAGACGGCATTGAATCAACTTAACCTGATGATACTTCATTTTAAACTAAAGCACTGGTTGATGTGTAGATCATATATATACGCTTATTGTTGTATATCACCAAAAATTTAATAGTGCATTGAAGCGAAATATTTATTTTATTATATGTACCATTTTTAATTAAAACACATATTATGCATAGGGTCTCTTATAACAAAACTTAAGCAATAATCATTTGTTTTTTATTACGTGGAAATAGGGGTGAGAATGGCGCTTTGGCAAAATAAATGTGCCCTGTCTGTTTCGATGGAAGTTTGAATATCTGCATAAACTTGAATAACGAAGTGGAAAAGAATTTGTATCTTTATCAAGTAAGCATTGACAATAGTCTGAGTCTTTCATGATTATACTCGTCGCAAGAATAAATATACAGATAGTTATGATATGTTTCATGAGATCCAAAAACATGATTAAATTAAGCCTCTGCCGCGAACGCGCTGCGATCGGCGGAAACCCACGAAGAGGGCCCTTGAAGAAGTCTAAAATTAGTGAGACTATCTTAATATACACAAGTGAATTTGGCCATAATATAAATTATCCTGCTACCGCATGCATACGTAGACACTGAACTGTCTACTATTAATAATGTATGTTATATTAAATGGTTGTTTTAATTTGTTCTCAGTTTTAAATGATCCTAGGAGCTCTAGTTCAGTGTACTCGTAGCAGGGTTTAAACGATGACGAAATTACCACGTCTAATGCGTTAATTTTCTTACTTTTGTAAATTGCACCTTGATTAATATACTTTTGTTATATTGCTATGTTTTATTTCCATTAAGTACCTACATAAAAGATGGCCTAGCCAACTTCCATGTATGAAAGTATAATAATAATATCCTTAATACTTACAGAATAGCCCGTAAATTTTTAAGCATTACTTGATATATCACTTCCACACTTAACATCCGTATGATAGAAGTATGTAGGTCCTCTTAGGAGAGAAGATAATTAAATAAAGAGATAATAATAATAAATAAACAATATAATAAACAAAACGAAATACATATTAAATTAATTAGGAGGGAATTTTTGAACATTAAAAACAGTAAAAGGGTAGATTTGTTTTTATTTTAAAGGTTCAATCGATTTAAATCGAAAGGCTCGCATTCGTAAGCGGTGTTTACACTTGAACGGTTGAACAAATCCAAGACAAGCGGAAGGAAGATCGACTTAAGGGCTTGAAAACTTGAAAAGCGTTTTCAATAAAATTGTAATCCGTACATTTTCGATGGTAAAATGTGTTATTGTAATGAGGACTTTAGGCCTTTGATTTTCAAGTATATAATGTAAGTAAAAGTATTAGGATTAAAAAGAACGTATGAATAAAACAGTTTTTCCAAGTGCAAAACGAAAAATGGATATGACAGTAACAATGATGGCAATGAATGTGTAACTGGTTTGAGAAAGAAAATCTATTGTGAGATTAACAACAGTACATTTTTAAAATCCGGTAGTTTGCACAGCTACTTAAGATTACTAATAAACAGCACAAAATTCTCAAATTAACTGTTTCATAAAATGGGCGTTCAAAACTTTCAAACAGATGGGCCCGAATTGTCTATTTCATTATTACAAAGGACAATTTTGTGAGGAAAATCCCTTCCTAAATAGCCCTATTGGCAAAAACACACCTGGGACTTTAGAAAACAGTAAAAAGCATAATTGAATGTTTATAATAAGACTATTTAACCCATATACGAGAACTGAGAATCTGCTTGCTATGTTAATTGTAGTATTTTAAAACGTAACATCGTGGCACTAATTAGTTCCTATAAAAACCAGAATACAAAGTGTATAAATACCTATATTATAAATGTGTATATCTATTTTAATATGGCTCTACAAAATTCTCTATGTACGAAAGGTTAATTTGTACAATTTTTACATAATTTTTGCGTGCTAACTTAACGACATGATCGCCAATTAAACATTATTACAACGTTCATTCAAATCCGCAAATTTCGCCATAAAAATTCATTTCAACGGTATCATATTTCTTTCGATGGATTAACACATCATTAGCCGCTGGGTGTATGGGGCGTAATCGAACCTTTCTCCATGTTAATTATAAATATTCGCAAACTAGTCTCACTGTGGCAGACTAAGATATAAGCGATAGAAAATATTTTATTTTCCGATTCTTTTATCGTTCCACTGTTGGAACACGGATCCCCTCTCACAATGAGAGGGTTAAGGGATTAGTCTGCCACGCTGGCCAAGTGCGGGATGGCCGATTTTGCTCGCTTTTACAGAACACTTTTGTTTGAAAAAATAATTAACACTTATGAAATAGTAAAAATTGATTTTTGAAATTTTTTATAAAAGAGTGGAGTGCTCTCTTCTGGTAGATACCTGACCGATAGGGAAAAATTTAAGAAAAAAAAATCGATTTTAGAACGCACAATAATCCAATCGCCCTCAGTGTAACTAACTGTCAAGTGATAGTTGTTAAAATTCGAGAGGTAAGATGAGAAGGATTTAATACTTCCGACAGATATATTTAACACAAATCCATAATTATATCCATTCTATTACTCGGTACTGAACCGCCGTAGTCGCTTATGCTGCAACACTTCGCCAGTTGTTTAAGACGTTCTCGAGTTTCTGAGTGCAATGAGATAAGGCTTCCAGACCAGATAGCAATATATGACTAAGGCTATAAAACTATCAAATAAAGAGAATTTCTCAGCTTAAATAAAACATTTTTCATTTTATTAATTATCCTTGCGTCAGGTATCTGTATCCTGCATAAATATAAGACAAGTGCCGTAAAGATCTACCACATATTCGCGTGACCTATTTCTACCCCCTACGTGTTTTTATACGCGAACATTATATGAGGGTAAGGATCGGGGTTCGAATGGGATAGAAAAACCGAGTTTATTAATTAGGGAAATATTGCCCGTCTTTTTAATTGGGTATTCATTTTTCATTATATTTCACTCTATTCGTCTATATATACATTTATCGTACGTACATACGTAAGCCATTTATATTAACATGCAACATTGTGAATACGTTCATGGAAACATTGAACATGATATCTTCTGGTTAACTTATTGAAAATCAATGTTAAATGATCATGAGATAGGAAGAGAAGTTACTAATATAGAAATATCATTTGGTACGTCAAATAAGTTTTATTTCATAATTTTTATTTACATAAGTTCATAAATAATTTAACACAACAATGCAAAAAAATCAACGAACTACATTTATTGTTTAAATTACATACATTTAATTAAAATGTCCAAAATTTTCCAAAATTTGTATATTGTAGCTTTAGCGACCATTGTTACACGACAAAAAATATTGCTTCCGGGAGTCCATTATCATAACAATTATTTTGTGTTACTTTGCAATAACTAATTAATAATTTATTATAAAAACGTATTTGTCCCCAGTGCCCTAGAACCCCTAGTAACCTATTAGGTTACCCAGCATTTAAGTCAGTTGATCTGGGGTCAGTTTGCTCTGCATATGGTACTCAAACATTTAAGAAAAAATACTGTTTTTTTTCTTTCAGGTTCAATAAGTAAATTCACAAAAGCGTTATAAACCAAATTCTAAATCCTGCATTACTCCCCACCACAAACGTCATTACCTCAAAGGAATAAACTCTCTCAATTCCAACTTCCTTTAAACCCTCGGCTTAGAAAGCATCTAATAAGCAAACCGCGAGGGCGTAACAATAACAAATTTGAGTTCCACATACATAAACATAACAAGTCTGGAAACCGCGTAACAATAATAAGTTTGCTATCCGTAAGGGCGTACGAATCTCGTCTCCTCAATGCTTGAGCGGTCACATGACAAATTGCCTGTCGCGAGGCAACCCTTGCTCGGTAATCTTACCAGGTAATGTATGATTTATGAGGCGAATGGAATATTTTCTGTTGCACCGTAAAAATTGTTACGGTAGAGTTAATACGTTGTTTTGGGATTTGCTGATAAGGCGATTTTATATTTGATGGGTTGGGTTATTTTTCCTATTTTCGATAATAAGAAGTAAAAATAACACAGTTGTAAACTGCTCTTCAGGAAAAAAATATTTAGGTTATTTTACTCACAAATCCTTATAACGTAGAAGTATATACCAGTACGGTTCATTAAATTCAAATATAACGTCATAAAACTTGACTATATTTTAAAGGTTAGCGTATTATAACTGGCTATCTTTTTACAAGGCTGTAATAGCTAAGTGGTCCCTTACGAATATTTGTGACATGGCCAGTGAATCGCCGGCTATGAAGAAGAGCTCTTTTGGGTCTTTGTTAAAGAAACCCATTTCACAATGGTCTGGAAATACCTCAGAAATTATCCCATGTCAGCTCACGATAGTTCTACAGTACTTTTAACAAAACTTTTTTTTTAATAAAATTAGTCTGTTTAGTTACGCACTGAATATTCATTTAAGACCGAAGAATAGTATTAGGACAAGTATACGTGAATCCGCTTCTCCTTCTTCATCGTGTTGATGGCTGATCTGATCAGCCATCATGGTGAAAGGATTAGTTGCAGTATCCAGGGTGCAGCGAGCAGTATATGCGCATACTTAATCAGACATAGTCGCCGCTCGGGGAGGTTTCTTTCATCCACCGCGCTTTGACGGTGAATCCGCTTTGACGGTGGCGCGTAACAAAACACAAAATATATCTGTCTTCCAAAGAAACAGCAAACCTTGTACAAACATCGTGAGTACAAAGTTTAATATTATTTAACGATTATAAAACGTATTATGAAAAGAATCATTTTTACAAAGCCTGCTCTATAAACTCCTGAACCTCTACGAAGTTTTTATTAAAGAAAATTAAATATACTATACATAAGTAAACAGAGTATTGGATAAGTGGAGTGGAATAAAAAAAACCCAAGTGCATTATGACATTCGATTAACCCCCCATCTGTGCATGATTTGATTAAATCTCTCTTTTACTTCAATTTACCAGAAATAGTTGCATTTTGTTCGCATTGTAGGGGAAATTGCGGATTCGTCCGCTTTCGAGGGTGAATAATATTTTGTTCACAAATTACATTATCATGATATCTCGTTATCTCAATACTTTATGGGTGATCGGTTCTCGGATCGCTTATTGATTTTCATTTGTTTTACATTTAGCAAATATATCACAGGCCGTATTGGCTTTTGTCTTTGTTGCATCAAAGGTAACGTCATTAAGTTGGCTAATCAGCGAAGGTAACTCTTAGAATATCCAGAAATTACAAGACATACAAAGGGATTGAAAGTCCATTGCTGCGGGAGGTTCAATTCTTCTACGTACTTGTAATCAGAGTTTGATTTCCAAACACAATCATTAAAACTATTAACATTATAACGTTCTGCTAGCACTTCTCCTAGCATTATATTATTATAGTTTAAGTTATTTAAGATAAAATTAACAACATTATTATGGATCTCACATACATATTTACATTTAAAAAGGTATCTTCATGATCAGTATTTTTACCGATATTTTCAGGTGCTTATTTCCCGTTGCTTTTTCCTGATTCATGAAAGCATCCCCTCAGGGCGTCGAAAAGCGACGAATGACAGCATGGTATAATAAAAATATGCACATGTATGTACGACATAATGAATAAAACAATTTGTATTTGGGTGGCAAGAGTTATAAGAGGGTGGCAAGTCTGACAGTGCAATACTGTTGTACAATGGAGGTTACACAAAGAGGCTCTGGCAAATGGCAGGTCACATCGAAGCGCAGCATATCGTGGTCAGTTGATCAAAGGTCAGTTGACATATGGAGATTTGTATATACATGCCATGTCTGTATGATAAAAATATTATAACACATTTGTCAAAATAATACACTGCACTGGCCACTGGTCACCGCACTGGCAGATGCCCTTTTTCCTCAATATCTGCCCCTCGTAACTCTTGTTAGAGCCCAATAGTAACTGTGATAATTCCGGCCCAGAGATATTTGTGGGAAATCCACTTATACCACACATGTACAGGGTGTAGTTATTACATATTCACTCATTATTATCTATTCCCAAAAATGTATAAGATTTACAATAGTGTCCATATACTTTTACTATGTCTTAAAAGCACATTTAATTTTAAATAACACTTTATAATCTGCATATTAAATTAATAGTTCATTTTACTATTTGAAATTGAAGAAATATAATTAAGTTAAGTTACTTTTATCTAAGTAATAATATAATTAAATTACTTTTATCTAAGTTTTTATGCGATTACATGTTAACATACTTGCAATCCTACTTAAATAAAAAGGTATACATGGATAAAAGCAAAATGTAAATATCTATTCATCACACCGGTAATTGAATTGTATTTCGTTGATAACGAAATGAACACAGCTTTGGAACACCCTGTATAATCAAATAATTTCTATGAATGTGTATGAACGGTCTGTGGGCGCCGCGGATATTATTTACCGCGCGCTATAAACCTGTCGAGCAATGAAGACAAACTGCGGCGGACATCTTGCGTTTTTTGTTTGACCCCTGTGTTATGGAAGAATGGAGACGCGAGCTATGGACAATGGGCAGTAATGGACGATGTTCTGGAAATTGAAAGACAGGTTCGGTTATAGCGGCAGCTTGACGTCATAATTTTTAAAATAATAATTATTTTTATTATATTGTCACGCCAGATTCCTAATGGAGTAAGCAGAAGTACCAAGTGCTAAGTTATGTGCCTTACAGACATAATGCGCTTCTTCTGTGTTCATCAATCTCTTCATACACGTACGTCGTTTTAGGAAATTTTTGACTCAATCATCCGAAAGCATCTGACCTCCTTGCCTTTTGATAGGCATTGAACATACATCCAAGAAAAATCGCATTACAATAATAATATTATAATTTATAAAAATAAAAATTTTAATTTCATTTAAAATCTTATCATGCAAAAATATTGCATGATTTGTTGTAATATCTGTGAGTTAAATATTGAAAAACGTTATTTAAATTAAAATTTTAAATATATACGATTCTTCAAACGCCGTACTATACGTGCGAACTATTCTATACGTACAGTTAACAGCAATATTTATTCTATTATGTTCCATAATCAATTTGCCAAATCTCTAATACGAGTGTAGAAACTAATCACATTTAAGACGCAGAACGAATTTTAATATTTCACTCACGCAATCAGTGACAATCGTCAAAGTCACTAAAGCTCTATCCAATCATAAAAGTATATTCTCAATAAATGTAATCCGCGTGAAACGTCAGTGAGCACGTGTATGCAAATACGTTAATTTGCATGTGTCAGCCGGTGCGACTCGCAATGACGCTGGGGATTTGGATCCTGTTATGATTGGAGATAAATTAAATGAACCGAAATGCTGATAATAATAGTTGATGGTGGATAAAAGCGGAATATGAAATCAACGGTTCGTGGTGTTTAATTTTGTTAACCATGCAACGATAAAGATTAATACCTAAAGCTACAAATATTGTACATGGCGATTTTAACAAAGGGACCTTTTGTAATTGAAAATGAAAATTTTCGTAAACGACCTCGTTGTTTGGTTTTTATATTTGTGTGGACAATAAAATAAAAAGTTTGAAAAAGATAAACAGAAAATAAAACGGTACATAAGACAAGGCATATAACTTTTGTCCAAATAAATGTCAACCATTATGCAGTAAATGAAAAAACAGTCATAAGGAATTCCACATATAAACAAGGCAGGATAATTAAGGTTGTAAAACGAACTTGACCGAAACATAAAAATAGACTAAAAGTGACGAAAAGCAAAATTATTCCATTAATTAGACGATTAAGTACCAAAAGATTCAGTAGTCCAATAGCTTTGGAGAAAATAAACATAAAAAAACATATAGTATGTAATACCCGAAAAGGTGAGCAGATGAGTGTAATACACTTCCACTTTTTATCAGTTACGTTTACGTTCCACTATGAAACAGAGGGTGAACCCATTGCCAAACACCGGTTACAACCCCAGGAACTACTAGGAATTTCATGTTAGTAAAACCCAATAATATCCGACCCAGGATTCGAACCCAGGACCTTTAGGTTTTTAATTAATCCAACCACTAAACCGAAAAGGCGGTCAATACATAATAAATAAAAGAAGAAAATACAATATTAATTAAAACATTCGTTAATGAGGTAGATTAAAATAACGCATATCCACAAAGAAACATACACCATGGCACTTAAGATTTGATGATACACCAACGCAGAAGTAAAATGTCTCGTAGATATAAACATTGCCATTAAGTTACCATTAAAAGAAAAATGTTTCAATAATTATCGCAGTATCGCGTTGCGAAAACAATAGCGGCATACGACAGGACTCAGAACGGGCCACTCATCTGAATATTTTACAATATAATTGCTAATTTGCTTTCCTCCCTTCCGTATCCCATTTCGGGTGAAATTTGCTTTTTTTGTGCCATTGTTAAAAATTCTGGATTATCCCCGCTTTTACCTGATGAATTATCGTTGTTTTTCTATTACCTTCCGGTTCTTTCGAACCTGCTCTAATTATTTCCCCTTCAACAAACAAAGGGACTTCAGTTCTCTCTTCACTTTATATTTTAAATAGGCAGACGCCTCTTCGGTGTTTCGGTTTAAGTGGCTCATTCGGAAGTCTGTCTGTGGAATAAAAGTCTACAGCTCTTGCGAAATATCCGCTAATGAAGCAAAAGTCTGGTTTTTCATGTCAACCGATAATAAATAGAGTCGCCGTACCCACAAAAAATAGAACTTTTTTTGTCATTTTGTTAACAATACCGTATAGAATGTATTTTTTTACGAGTCTTGATATGTTCCTTATTTACCTCTCTTGTTACAAAAGTCAATCTTTCTATTGCTCTAATTATCATTTTTCTCATGGAATACACATTTTTCGATCTTAGCATGTGACCAATCGCGACAAGGACCTCAATTAGCCATCAGTCTGGGAACGTAATCAGTCTTCAAGATACAACGCCTATTTAGATCCACGAGACTTCTATAACTAAACAAACCATTCGCTGAAAGAACGATAGCAATGAATAATAGGAAAGAAAAATTAAATGCGCTTTCCTTGAATGGGAATTTGTAACGAATTGGAGTGATTACAATGAGGAAGCGTCACCTCACCCTCGCTATAAATATGTACGAAGCGTGAGACCGTTCGAAGTGTTATCCGCGCGACTCGAAGATGTCCAGGATTGAGACAGATGGTCGCTCGAGCCCTTGTGAGGGACGGAGTGTGCATAAAGCCATTATTATTTTCATGTACACATTACTCGGCATTAAGTTCAGAGAAGTGTCAACCTCAGAGTGTTATGTAATGATTATATGTTGACATCAATATGTAATGTATTGATTAAAATAATAATAATAATATTCACGATTATAATCGTTTTATTAAACCCACACTTGTTCTTCATATTTTGTCCGAATATTTCCTATAATATTATCCACGGTGTTTAGAAAATCTTGATTAATGAACCAATTTGCCGTATTTAGAATTCCTAATTAAAATTTCTAGAAGTGGAAGCAACAGGATTTGTGCCCGGTGTGTGGCCATAAACTCACCACCTATATATACCATGATGGAACAATAACGTAACTGGTAATACATGCCTAACTCTTCGGGAATTACAAGCGTGATGTTACGCTGTCACACTCATATATACGATTCGTAAGCTATACATATTTGTGTAAATAAATACTAAAATATATTATAATCATATACCTAGCTATATTAAACAGAAATAGCCAACATAGAGTTTGAAAGAGCCGTAACCAATCTAGCAAAGATGACATTACAATAGACCGGATGTTAAGCGACACTGATGTATCACGGGATCCGAAGGGCGGGGAGTGACTCCGCAAGTGAAAGCAACATCTTAACAATTATTCGCCCGAGCCTTCACACGCCTTGAGTACGTTGATTTAACGAGATCTTTATCGAACAAAACGTACTGGATGCGACATGAAAGCAACATTTTTTGTCACATCCAATGCTAAAGCTCTATAGTATATAAGTACTCAATGTGCGAATAACCTTTAAAGAAATTTACTGTGTTGTTATATATATAATAAACACTAGAAGTAACTTTCATATTCGCGAGATAGTCACAGAGGCGATACGATCCATGAGGGCTGAAATGGGCGCATCTAGTAGGTATTTACATAGATCAGGAATCATATCCTTCAGACCACCACCACCGATCAGAAACAGAAAACTTTTATTGGTACCAAGACCGAACATTTTGTCGACTGCACACAATACAGGTTTCAAATTCTGATGGAAATATCGCAACTAAATAATGAATTGGTATATTTAGCAAAGCTACGTAACATCACGCCATTAATACCCAAAAAGGTAGGCGTAGTAGTGTACTACATACACTCCTACGTTTCACCAGTTACGCTTACGTCCCACTATGGAATTGGTGGTGACCGATCAATGAATACTATAGTAACTAAACCTTTTCATAGATAGGCTGATGATAATGATGAAATCTATTTTAAAAAACGATACATAGCTGCTTTTATTATGACGATTCAGAATAAAGGGCAAATAGATCAGAACATACGTAGCAAGGAACATAATATGTATATTGTAACAATTTATAAGTTATCCGGTAGAGCATAGAGGTTTAGTTGTAACGAGATATCAAAGGAATGGAAGGACGCTTGTGCGACGGCGGTTTTGGCATTGACTTGAAGTTAATGTATTTCAGTGTATTGTTCGCGACAGACAGACGAATTACGAATGCATTTCGTATCAAATAGCTTAGCAATAGAGCTTGAATAGGAAATATCGATAGGAATAATAAAATGTCACAGTACATCTAAGTAAAGAAAATTTGGAGATGAGAAAACAAATGGATTTATTTTTTAAAGGTATTGTTTTATTAAATTTGTTTTTAGCTGACGTTTAAAGTGCATGACACTAAAAAAATTGCAACAACGTTTAAGCGACCACTGAGATAGTTGTCACATACATATTTACGTTTTTACGTTGAGATATTTTTTACGTCCCCCACTTTGTTGAAACTCGTCTTTTATGTGTTAACTTATTGGCACCATAACTGTTATATGTATTTGACTATGAATAATATTCTCTATTACAGAATAAAAGTCATAATATGTTCTCGATAACTCAAGAAGCTCTATTATTGTAATGGATGAATAAAATAAATATCACAGTAGAATCAGCCACTGTTGTAATTTCAAAGGTTGTAATATCCATCTATAAATCGCTCAAGCTACTTGCTCAAACTTCAAAACTACGACAAAGCGTTAACTTAAAGTTGTCAGAGAATTAATACCGACATTCTATCGACAACTTGGCTCTTACCAAATTGCCGATTATTCAACCCTACTCGAGATATGGTCAAAGGGACAAACGTTCTGCTTGCGAGATGGTAAATAATTAATTTGACTAATGGGACAGTTTGTTAAGAAAGGATTCCTGTAACTTACACGCAACTAATCGCTTGATATCGGTCCAGGCCGTACGTGTAAATCCATAAAACTACTGAAATCACTAAGCCCCTGATATCATTAGGGTAAAAGGAAATAAGATAATATGTATAAAGATTAGCTTAACCAAATGTTTATTAAAATATATATACAATAAATTTTTTAAATAAATATTATTTTAAGTTGAAATATACTTCACAAGTCTACAAGAGGTGTTTCTATTATTGCTACACGTTACCAAATGAAGAATCTTTATAAAAGTACATTATTCATATTTGAGCAGATAATTCTAAGTTAACTAATACATTATGACAACTTCACAATGTCCGTCAATATATGAAGACTCCCTAACGTTTTGATATTTGTCACAATGGTTTCCCGTTCCAGGATTGATCGCGCACTCAGGTCGCTAGATGGCGGTGCTATTTTGCTTGATTAAAGGATCTTTCCTCAAATTTTGTGTCTGTGGCAAGATCGCTATTGTTTTGATCTTGTTAATTTTTAACCGTCTGTATAAATGTTTGACTTAATTCAACTCTAAATTTTAACACATGGTATGAATCTTTTATTCATTATACACCTTTTATAAAAGGATTATAAACCGGTTGAGATTTTGATCATAACACGCTGAAGTAGAATGAAAGTAATTATCAAAATATAATAAACGTACGTACATAGAAAGCGTGACTTACTACGTTGTCATAAGGATTTTTAAAACACCTCCCGACTAATCGTACATATGCCCATAATATAAAACTGGGAATTAATTACTTCGCGATACATTCATACTAGCGACTCATACTACCATTTATATATTAGCGTTCCCGTAAAATTCCCAAATCATTGGGAATTGGAAGCAGCGGGCGTGTCAGAATTATCCTTTTTCCCATTTGCTGGAAGATATGGCATGTAACATCACGACACCCCCCCCGACATGGTCATAAAACCGGGAATTCACTCCAAAATCACTTCAATAAATCGGGCCGGCGCTCATCGACGCACAAACAGCCTGTTTTGAATTTCGCGAACATTTGCAATCGAGATCCGAAGCACTTAGATACGGTTGGCTACTTGCTGAACATACGGATGTAAAGTTTGTAATGCAACTTTAAAAATATGTCACATTTCGGATAAAAAAATAATTAACAGAAGTATGCAATGTACTCTGTTAAAACCACCAGTTAAAAAATTGGTGCAAGAACGAATTTGTTAATGTATTTTGTAGTTAAGTCTATATCTGTATACACGAATATATATATACATAAATATTAATCTTACATTTCTTTGAAATATCTCATCGAATCAAATGCCTCTACCCAGAGTAATTGTTTTTTTGTCTTTTGTCTTCAGCGTTCAGTGTACAATAAACTATATAGTACCGTATTATATTGTGCAATTGTTATTACAAGTGTTGCTATTAAATTAACAAATTTTTGAAGCTGTACTTTACAAACGTTACAACTGTGTGTCACAAGCGTCTTACAAATTCAGTCTTAGCCGTTACGCCATAACAATAAACCCTTGAACCCTTAGATATTTACATATGTATTGCCAGTTGAGACGTTTTAAACGTTTGACAGTTTCAAACTGAGCTGGCATTGTTTTGATAAGAGGGTCTTTGATGAATAGCGGACCTCCGTAGATGTTAATATTGTGGTTCCCGGTATTATAGTTTGCGTTTGAGAACTGTTTGAATAGGTGATGTATCGCTTAGCGGTCACGAGCGATGTAGGCATGATTAGATGAGTAGAGATCTCCAGGTTTATATTGAGATACGTCGTAATGTAGACCATTTATATATATACATACATGTAAATATACATATATGTATATATACATATATATACATATATATACATATATATACATACATATATATACATACATATATATATACATATATATATATGTATATATATATATATATTTGCAGTTGCAATTTTCTGTACACGTTCTGTTTGGAACCGTTCTCGAGGTTGTTTTTATTGCAATGATCACTGTAATGTTATAAGATACGTGTTCTTAGAGTTTTATGGGATTTTCAAATATGCTCTTAAACATTTTTATATTTACATAATACGAGTAACATAAAAAACGGAAGAATATAATATAAAAAACGTAATCCTTTGTGGGATTAAAAAAATATTACATGGGCCTATAATGAATTTATTTTTGGTAATAGTTGTCTTCAGTGTTCCTCATATTTTATATTAAACAATTCTACTAAATAGAATTTCGTAGTTTCTTTTAATATCTCATCCTTCATATCTGATATCCATATCGAACGAAATGAGAGTATTTTCAAAAAATATTTTCTGCGAGTGTCATGTGCAGTCAATCGAATCTTTTACTAAATGATTGATCAAATATAAACATATTATTATCCATTATAGAGAGGACTTATACTTTAAACTTTGTTTCGTATATTATAAAGACTATATCCGTTTATTTAAGAGACATTTCGAAATAAGATCAGTTCATTCGTATTCATTCGGTTATCATTCATTCCCTTGCGTCATCGGACGGAAGAGATCGGTCTTAACGCGTGCGAGCGATCCATCAAATTGAATTTTCTAGTTTCGTTCAGTTCACTGTGAGATAGGATACGATATTTTGTTATTGAATTTATAACTATAATTTGAATTGATTATTGTTAATGGAAAATGTGTATTTCCGGAATTGCCGTACAAATAAGAACTACACTTGGAAAAAAGTTTTTTTTCTTTGCAAAAATATATTACAATGTGAACACGAATACTCACCTACATTAAAACTGACTGATAGAGGATTTAGAAGTCATCAAAACTGACGTGCGCGTATGAAGAGAGTCATGAACATAAAAGACGTACGTCAGATCTGTACGGCCAGCTGTTAGGGCTGAAATTATAAGAACAGGTAGGTACTATAATTATCCTCAAGATTTTCAGACTACAGCAATATCTTGAACTTCAACAACTTCTTGAACTGTTCTAACAAAGTAGTAGACATCATCAATTAATTCGATATGAATTCAAATTTTTCATTCCATTCCCCAGCTGAATCCCACAAACAAAACCATTACAAATCCCCGCTCGTCCCAACTAGTGACAAACGACAGAACGATTGTACTGAGCTAAACCTAGCCTGACGCAGCCAATAGCGGAGCACAATTTAAATCCTTTCCCGTGAAGATTTAAGACCCAAAACCGCGCAAAATCTAATTTTGATACACACGGTAATTACAAATGCAGATACAAGCCTCTAGATACTCTAGATGTGGCTAAAATACTTTTATTACACATATGGTCGGTAGATCCGTGTGGCGGCTTGTAAAAAATAGGATTGAGCTTTAAATCCGCCACGAGAGTCGCGGAACATAGGGCTTCAGTAAATAAAAATTTAGGTTAATTAAAATTGTAGTATTATTCAGATAACACAAAGTTATTGAAATAAAATATATTCGTCAAGAACTTCAATAGGAGGTTCTTCTTGTTTTATTCGGACTTAAGAATGTATTTCAAAATATTTTCAATATTTACCTATATGTACACACTAAAGTTGTTAGTGGTCGTTGCTAGCAATACACACAATGGCTTTAGCACCATGTAACTTTTTATTCAAAAGTCATATTATTGCGAATAGCCATATAGCTAGCCGGGAATCGAACCCGGGTCCTCTAGAACAGCAATCGCGCTTGCAACCATTAGACGACCGAAGAAGTCAAATTAATATTCATATAAAAAAAATATTATAAAATAAGTATCTTTCAATATCATAATTAGCGCGTTTTCGTCCACTGTCCGACAGTACTTTTCATATTATTATATACATAATTTGTGTCTCTTCTATCAATTTTACCTCCCCGTTGTTAGCTGTCGGATTATCGTGTCACAAAGCTGAAGCGCGGACCGTTTATACCGATAGCATTCGGTGTAAAGTCGAATTGGACTTTGAATTTGGAAGTTGTTATCAATTGTTAATTAGAAAATAATGTTTCACATTAAGCATATTGATTGCGTAACAAAGATTACTTGGTTACGTAAATTAATTGAAAAAAAAATTACAGTTTAACTACACTACACGTGACTCATCAAGTTCTTTTTTTAACCGACTTCAAAAAGCTCCTGTAAATAAATACCTCCTGTATTCAATTCGTCTGTGTTTTTTTTATGTTTGTTACTTCGAAACTCCGAACTGGATGAACCGATTTCAATGATTTTTTTTTAAATTGAAAGCTGATGCTTCCCATGTGGTCCCATTTTTATTACTCTCAGATAACATAAATTACTATGCTCGCCGCACAAGTATTTTTCTTGAATGGAGTTGAACCTACGATATCCGCTCGGTAGTCAAGTTTACCACTAATTCTTAGACCAATCCGGCAGTTGAATTATATTCAACTCATGGCTCACCCTGACTAATGTGTTAGTCTTCTCATATGCATTTTGAACCATTTTTAAATATCATTATTAATAACTAAGAATAATTATGTTACGATAATAAGTATTAATTGTTTCTGTCTGTAACTATTACGAAATGAAATGATACAGAATCAATTCCAACATACAAGATTGGTAAGTAATCCACATGAAGGCCTCCAGACCGATACACGATAAGCCGCTTGTTTTACTGTCAACTTAATAGCGAATAATTATTAAGTGAAAATAAAATATAATTTCATTAACAAGTTATTTGTTTTAACGAAATACGCGGCAGGACTGCGGCGGCTGAACCTTGAATCTGCGATTTGACAAAGTAAATTCTTATCCACTAGGTTTGCATTGGTTTCATTCTAAGCTAAACTTAAATTACCAAATAAACCCTTGCATTCTGAGGGAGACTGGTGGAGACTATTGAAACAAAAAAGAGAAATCGTGTGTTTTTGAACAAGTAACCAATCCTCCTATTTTTTCCATCCTCTAGAAAGCAAACATATTACGATACTAAATACCAAATATTTTATCGATTCTAGTACTGTGCGGTTGGATCTATTTAGTAGGTAAAGGCACTAACGCACAGAACATTTCATCATAATCTTGAGAGACAATAAAGCATCAGGTACCTACTGACTTTAATTAAATTTCATGTCTTTTCTAGGTTAAATGCAATGTTAAAAAAAGGTTCAATGCAAGTCCATATATAGGTGCAGTCATCAGGTATACATTTCTTTAGACTAGCAATCAAGTGGTGAAGGGTCACTCCAGTTCTGGGACTCAATAGGAGTTGGAGTAAATAAATTTACAAGTTGTCTTGTAAAATATGCTGAGGTAAAAGGTTATTATTGCCTTGGTCTAGCCTGTCAATTACTCAGTTTTAATACATAAATACATCTTCTACGTATTTTTTGCTTAATATTATCTGCGCTTGTCGCTTATTTATGGTTGATGCAACACATGGCTGCCATAGACCATTTCACCAGTGGCCAACATCGATCACTGTCGCAACTAATTCCTGTACGCGAACACGATAAAGTTAAACGCGGGCTACGTGACGTCCGAATTGGATGTTTTTCCCGGGAATTATACAGGATTGGACAAATAGTTTTCGAGTGGACGTGAGAGGGTTTAAGATAAAGCTTGTGGTTAATACGTGGCAGAATTTGGGACTGTTTATTGAGGGCAAACTGGTGGAAACCAAGGCAGTAATTAAAAAAGAAACGGCAGTAAATGTTATTAAAGATCCGTCCAACATTGATTTTTAAGGATTTCTTTTACTTGAAGAAATATTGTTTTTCTTTTCAGTTGCATTTTTACTTCAACATTAATCTTAAATTGCATTTTTATTTCAACATTAATCTTAAATTGCATTTTTACTTCAACATTAATCTTAAATTGTTCTAAAATTAGGCATCAATTTTTAGTCACGGTCATTTTACTTCTGTGAGGTATTACCAAACTACTCCATTAATTCTCTGATACTGTTCATGATTTGTGCCAAAAGTAACATTATGGAGATAATGCTGAGAAATGATTACTTTCTGTAATTAAATGGGCCGAAAAGTCACACAGTCAAATATTGTGACCGGGACACTTCAAATTACATTTTAAAGTACTGACACGTGTATCCATATTTCCCATGTTTTAAAAATAATTTACGAGCACCTCCCTTTCATAGATGTGATCCCATGCGAGATCAATCGAGTGTTATAGAAACCATTAAACATCACTAAGTACAAGCGACAACTTATAACTACACGCCCTACAGTTTACATATCAATTTGATTTAGATTTTACCACGTTTGCAACTATTGCATCTATTGCTGATAGCAATAGTGCTTATAATCTTAAAGCAAGATTGCTCTTTGTATTGTCGAAGTGTTGACACACGCGACTTCACAGATGAGTGGATTTGAGTCGTTTGTCATATTTAAAAGTTAAATTACATTTAATTATTTGGCTGTGAGTCTAGCGTGAGAATATTTTGCACAATACTGTTATCAAATTGGCATTTAGTTATTGGAAAAGATCTGACTTTTATAATAATCACCTTAATGTTTTCACCATCACTTTAATTGAAACATACCTAAAAGTGATAAAAGTATGAATGATACCATCCGTAATAATAATGAAGCAGGTAGATAATATTGGATTCATGGTCACTTTTTCATAATTTAGCAATCGTAATCATTTCACCTCCGAGTCTATTACACATATGTGTAATACCTCATAGTCCATAACAAACAGATTTGTCGAATTCAATGCCCTTTGCAATGTCCGAGTCCACTATATCACAAGACACCGCACACATCAAAGCATTGGTCGTTTCATACCGTTCATGCCGACGGTCTACTAATTGGATTATTCAACTGCAATATTAGTTCAATATCCTGACGACAACGTCACAGTACAGTGACCCTTGCGCCTTGGACAATCGATGGGGTCCCCTCGCCAAAGGCGTATTGTGTATCTGCTGGGGTAATGATGTATTTTAGAGTGTGTGCGTTTGAGAGCGTTTAGAAATATGTGTGACTGTATCAATGTGTGTATATTAAGCGTGATGTGGGGTTTATTTGTAAAATGTATTTTTGTAGGCATCATATTTTTTATGAACAAAATGATTTTAATATTTCTAGTGTGTGTTCTAATGATTATTAACCGCTATATTTAACTTATTTAAAATAAGTCTTCATGTGAAATAAGATCCTAGTTTTATATCTTTTAATTTTTTTATAGTTACAGCTATTCATGACTATAATAATTATGTAAATGTTGAGATTGAGACTAAAAAGATATATTAAGATATGGAATATAACAGCTATATCAATGAGTTTTTATCACGTATAATTATACTCGTAATCCCCATAGAGATAGGCAGAAGAATGTCGTGTACTCCTACGTTACACCAAGTGGTGTAACTACGTTTACGTCCCATTATGGAATACTTGGTGAGCTAAATTGGAAAAATCCAGTAGTGCCCGACACGGGATTTGAACTCAGAACCTGCCGATTGGCAG
>DWTO01000493.1:0-20917 GCA_018244755.1 Jemadia pseudognetus | reverse complement strand
CTTTTTTGCATGCCGCTCTTAGGTAATAAGGAAGTCGAGCGTCGTTACATTGCACACTCGGAGATATTGGTCTAGCTCTTTTTCTCATAAAACTAGTTGTTGATATGGTTTTTTTATATTGGGAAGTAGCACACCAACACTATTCAATTGGTTGTAGGGAAATTACTGCTCAGAAATGTTTATCACACTATCTTTCTCACTTTTTCGTGATTGACTTTCCATTCTTTTCTGATAGAAACCTGTTCAATTTTGCCAACTTAGAATATTACATTCGGAGATTTCAAAACGTTGAACTTCATTAATGAGCTTTTTATTCGAAATTCGAAATGGTCGAACTTAAAACGAAATGAACGGCGCAGTTTTAACGACAATATAATGAATGGTAGTTTTTCGGAACTCATGAGGAATTGCCCCTTGCCGCGTTGGGAGCAAAAACGCTAAGTGCCTCACAATGTCCCATTTTACCCGCAGCACTGCAACGTTAATGTTCGCTAATTACAGCAGACTCCCCTTTTTGCGATTTCATTCGTGCTAATATATTAGCTTCTATACTTTCCATACTTAGATCGTTAGCGAAACATGTTTAATGTTTATTATATTTGTTAAACCACAATAAAGCCGTAAGATTATTAATATTTCTAGTTATGGTCGAATGCTATATTTTTTCTATTTCACTTAGTATATCCCACATAGGTGCATATGTTTCAAAGGGGGCTTTGCTGTATCAGCTTTTAGTTTAAAAGAACCAAGCATTACATTATTGACTATGTTACAAAGAAAGGTCGTCGACAGTAGCTACGTCTCTGCCAAAGGAGTTGAGATTGACCTTCAACTAATTTGTCTGCGGCCCAAGAAAGATAACGGAAAACTACTGTATTTAAAGCGCTGAGAACTAGGCGGAGTGGCACCTATTAGTGTACAGAATCTTGGACTTGTAAGGGTTGATAAATGAGTGGTACTATATATGTTTTAGCTTTCTATATTATAGTCATTGCTATTTTGGTCGATCACCTGGGACATTCGCCAGTCCGGTGCCGAATCTGGACTTGTCGTCTTTAAGAATTATTTCATATATTTTCTTTGGTCTTCAGAAATATGTGAAAAAGCAAAATAAAGTATGCATTGATTTTTGCAGGATCAGGTTTAAAAGTCCTCAAAAATATGTAAGGAAAACGGCATATAAAAATAAATCAAATAAAAATGGCATAGCTTTGTGAAATAATTAGAATATTTCGGTAAATGAATCGAATTCTGTATTAATTTTGTTGTGGAACACTGTGAAATACAACATCGATTAATTGAATAGACAATAGGTTCACCACTTATTCCATGTTAGGAAGTAAACGTAACTAGTGAAACGTGGTGATTTTTTTTTTCTCTCCTCTCAATTCCAATCGACATGTGGTTTCGATCCATGGTCAGACGTATGCAACCACGATATAAATCACATACAATGACTATCGGCGGCTGACAGACATAACTGTCCGCGTTGCACATCGCAGGCGCGCGCCCGCCAGACATCCGATACGTTGCGGCCGTAATTGCTAATCAAGTGTATTCAATATAGAACATGTCTATTGAGCGGAGCCATGGGCAGAGCGGAGTGGAGCTGACGCAGGGCTGCTTTACACTTGAGGGGTGATAAGCATATTATTATTGTCATGCAAGAACTGTCTCCAAAATAGTTGAGAGATGTTGAAGGATAAAAATTGAGATAAAAAGGATGAGAATTTTTAATATTATAAAACAACACGTTTTGATTGGGTATGAAGTACCAGTAAGACGTGTTTTATATTTGTAATAAGTTGACAACGCTATGTAATTAAGAGTAAGGGAACTTGCTTTTGGGACAACTATACGATAAAGTCGAAGTGATGGTAACGGTGAATTTTTAAACGTTACTATGAAAATCTGCTGAGGATTTCATTATGAACATTACAGAATATAATTAAATGAAATTTGTTTTCGTTTCAAAATAAAATTTCCAACAATGAACCTTTTCATTTAACCTCCTTTTCTTGGAAAGGAGTAATTTCATGTTTTTGAAATGATAGTTATTTTTGCATTCACACTGGTATTTTTTCCCATTGGGAGTTATATAAATATATTTAGATATTAAATTACAATTTGGATAATCAACTCTTAAGTTCAAATCGAAACAGGGTAAAAAGTTGTTCGTGACTTGCATTGTACTAGATTACTACGCTTAGCCGGTTCCGTTGATATTTCAGGAATAAAAAAGCCGTTCCTGTTTATTACGCGAATCTATTTCAAATAGTATAGCCCTGGACGGTGGTCGGGGCCGACCGAGCGTGACACGGACCCGTTGCTCGATCTAGAGCGGTGCGTTGAACTGATTGCTCCAACGGACACATTGAGTTTGGGATATCCTTGATTATATTAGCAGCAACTTTTAACTCTTGTATTGTTAAAAGCCAGTTTAGGCTGTATAAAATGTGAGAAAAGGTTATCACGAAGTAAGAAAGATTTTGATCATGTTGGCAGCATGTTTTATCTCGTTCGTTTTTGAGGGAGTTTAGTTTCATTCGGATGAGGAAATTTTTTATATGTATTACTAATAAGTAAAGAATAGTACCTACATAAATAAAATAACAAATAATTGTAACAAATGACCAAATTATAATTATACAATAGTAATGAATAACTTGCAGTGCATGACAATAGGCTCACCACCTATTCCATAGTGGGACGTGAACGTAACTGATGAAATGTGGGAGTGTACTACTCTCCTCTGCCTACCTCTTCGGGGATTGCAGACGTGAATATTACGTTACTATTAATTTATAATATTTGCAACAATTTTGTCATGTATGTTTATGGACATTTAATAGGCTGAAATCGCTTTCGTACAGACCTTTATTCAAAAGCGAATAGTCCTGTTCCCGCGGTCTCAGTTTCTACAACTCTTCCATCTAAAATAGGTGTGAACTAAATTGGTTGGTATGGTTACAACACCCGAGTTGACAGCGAACAATTTACAGTTCTCATTCGACGCGAGTTCAAAGAATTCCGTCTTTGTTGTGTCGAGGGAGCGTCTCTCGGAATCCCGAGAAATTCCACCACATCGCCATAGCCACGCTATCGCTGGGGGTCATCGGTTTGTTAATTTTCGTGTACATTTGTCGCGGTTGCCGCCATATGGCTCGCGTCGAGAGATAAACAAGCGATTGATCATATCATGCTGGTTGCAAACGCGTTTTTCCTGTTTGCTATCCGCGATTCGCTTGCAGATCTCCGTCATCATTCACGCATATAAGTTGCTCGTTGTTTTTATTTTTATCTACCATCTTCAAATTTAGCACAGTCATAACTCGATCTACATGTCAGAATGACTGACTAAATAGGAGTTGTTTATAAATTTTGAGTGTATGATCTCAAATTGAATAAGTGGTCTTACAAAAGTGTTGCAAAAATAATCAAATTATATAAATGAATTCATGTCAATGGGATGGTTAATTGCGAGGAAATGATTCGACGTTGAAACTCGAAACTTCTAAAAGGTGCGTCGCTTTTAAAGTCAATTAATTATCTAATCGTTGTTATTAACGGGGCGTATTCAAAATCCTAGTCTGAATTGAATGTAAAAAATGCGCACGTAACATTAAAGAAGCTAAAAAGTAAACTTTTTATACAGTTTAATGTATACATCGAAGGTTGTGTACAGACAGACAGCCTAAACACTGCTCGACGGTGCCCAGCTCGCTCGTGCTTTCGCTTCTGTTGTTTTTTTAACCGTCCCGCGCCGCCATCTTTCCGAGAAGCTGTCCCTTCAAAAAACGAAACCAAAACCGAATCGACAAAGGTGTGAATATAATTGATGGTTCGTCAAAAGGACCCGCCTCTGGCGGGCAATTGCCGAGCGCTCGATTCAAACTTAACTGATTATTATTTAGCACGAATTGGTGATTTGCTTACTCTTGATTTGTTATCAACCTTAACAGATGAGAAATGTATTGAAGATCGCTTGGGTTACGTGCGTGGAGTTTTGTTAGCCTTTTATTGTATCCGTTCATTCTACTATCAACTGGTCGTGACATAGATTATTGGTAAATAATTTACGTTTAGTTTGGATTCCTTCCTTTAGAAATACGTATATAGAAATTATTAATAAAGAAACCGTTAGTATTACCAATAGACGGCTTATCAGTACTTACATATCTTTCCTCTAAAATTACCGATCGTGCAAAATTTAAAGACATTACATTTACAGATAAGGAATTATACATTTGCGTCACAGATGATAAACATGTTAGTCTTTACCTGTTAAAAACAATTTGCATGTTGTGCTCCTATAAGATTTATATAATATTTCTTATTAAGCTTTTTAACGACACTAGACGGGTTAAATATAATTCCATTATTCAACGCCAACAACCTTTAATTCCTGCCACGCATCAATCACAAAAACGGTTGATATTAATTAGTCAAATCATAAATTACGTGTACCGAATAGCGACGTATTCTAATTCGGATCTCTTTGTCGGGCCGCTCTGGACAGGTCGTTAGTCGACACCTCCGTGTCTGCGCAGTTGCATAACGCATTGGGAGCATTTGTCGCGCCCGTCGTCTGCTCGTTCGGCTATTTTTGTACCCTTATGTCTGCTAGACGCTATGTTTCCTACTTCGTGTATATTAGAGATATGTATATCTGAATTAGAACGTACTAAAACAAGGTGTTGGTATAAATTGTATTCGCCGCGTTATTGTTGTATAAAAGTAAGGGTGCCTATTAGAGTTGGTAAGTTACAACTAATACGTTCTATATTCCACCTAATCTCCTATCTGTATGGTAGTATCAAGCAACGAAACTTTTATACATTTATTGTTGCGATATTTTTCGTTAATTTCAGACTTTTTAGCAAAAATTAATGCAACTGAGCTGTATTCAGATCTTATCTATACACAAGACATGTTGGATATATATATATTTATTAATATAAGATTCGTGTGCTAATCGATATATTACAAAGCGCAGTTTTCATCGCAATAACTTCTCACGCCACGATTAAGTTGTGTTGAACTCGCCGTGTATATTGTGTTACCTTCGGGCCCGCGAATGTCACTGGTTAACCATACTCGTCCGTTGTGCAGCGGAGCGCGCGGCTCCTCGTCGTGACACGCCGCACCCGCGGCGACGCTCGCGGTATCAATGACACTAACGGTCTTCGCGTTTGTTGCTTTTTCAGTGCTAGTCTTTGAATCATTTCTATTATCTACTGTCCTATTTTATTCTGTTTGACGGGTATGAACTGTAAACATTTATTTGTTATCATTTGACAGATCAACCTAGTGTTTGGCCGCGATCGGCCTGATGGGAAACGAAGATGCTTTTTAAGATGGACTCGTGTACGCTTAGAAAAATTCTGCTCATCTTTGCTTTGACGAATTCTATCTATCACATTCGATAAGAAATTTCATAGCATATGCAGTTTCCAACCAAATAAATTAATCAAATTAATTACGTTTTCCATTGCAATATTCAGAACATTGTACTTTTCGGGGATTACCGTCTAATAATATTGGTTTTGCCATAAATTAAATATGATGTTCTCGTAATGATAGAGCTCTTAGCTCTTTTTGTTCGTTGATGTAGATATTGTAATTTGTTCATAGTCACAACGACAATAATCTTACCGGTCAAGTAACTTAAGTGTTCCCGATGATTGCTAACGCGAAGTGCTCGCGTGCTTCCGCCGTGGATGGGGTAAACTGACGTCGAGTTGCCATTGTTTATCTTGGGTTAGGGTCGCCATGAGATTTGCGAGCAGCTAGAGGGACCAAAATATCACTAACCATAATATGTGTGATACATAAAAGATCTTATTAGGTATGTCATTATTATCAAAATTATATCATTGGATTTTTACTGATAGTTGCACGGAGTGTGGATATGTGCTCGGTGTATGCCAATAGGCTCACCACTCGTAAAACGTGACTGGTGAAATGTAGGAGTGTACTACACTACTCTGCCTACGTCTTTGGGGATTACAGGCGTGATGTTATGTTTTTTGTTTTATCCTTATGATCCGGATCTATTTTATGCACTTCACTTGAACATTGTAATTTATTTTCGCAATGAAATCTTCGACAGTCCTATTTGCATTTCTTGAACCATTCCGACACTATGCTTCATATAATATGTTTGACCTTATCGCTCGTGACCCAAAAACCATCCCAGATAAAACTAAACACCTGGCCACCGGCCCCCGCTCCATGGTCACGTCTCAGCTAGCCGATCTACGCAGAAGCGGACGGGTGAACGACACAATTATTGGCTGCCTTACTCTCCTTAATTGCACTATGCAATACAGTACGTCACACGCGCGTCTTACAGTATGATGAGTTAAATGAATTTGAAGATTATTTCATGAACTGTTTTACTACTTAACAATTTGATGGGATTCGTTTGTACGAAACAGACATTTATTATTAAATCATCACGCCAGGTCCCTTACGAGATAGGCAGGGAGCATCGAGCGCCGAAATATCTATCCTTACAGACCTGTCGCGTTTCTTCCACATTCATCAATCTCTGCACACATCCCGTTTTCGAGGACAGACTATGTACAGTTATTTCAGTTTGCAACATAATTAGTTCAGGTTGCGTCGAAGTCGCTCTTATATCTGTCCAGAGTCCCGCGCGGCAGACTGTGCGATTGGACGCCGCGATAGGCAGCTGTCGCGAGATTAAGCGGCGCGAGGAGCGTGAAGCGATATCGATCGCGCCTATACCTTCCGTGCTACTCTACTATCCATCAAAGAATTAATTTGTTGTTTATCACCGAGGGTTAATACAATCAGTAACATATCAGCATCTTACTATTGTTGTTATTATTATATCATCGCGGAGAGAACTGAGTGCCAAATATCTATATCCATCCTTAAAGACCTGATGTGCTTCTTGATTCATCTCTCTGTTTATACATCCACCCGGCGTGCGTTCGGGAATTGACTTCCCCATCAGACCTATTCGGTCAAGATCGCTAAATCTTGATCTGGACATCGAAAACTTTATTATAATATTGAGTTTCATATACCTGTGAGTTGTATTCATGAATACATATGTATTCATTCAAATATGAACGATTTGACAGTTAAATCGTTTTTTTTTTTGCTTCGTTACATAAATTCACAATTTCCTGCACGAATTGTGTAAAGGTTTCGATAGAAATCTCAATAGCACAGGTAGAAGTAGACAAGGTGCAATTCTCAAATTTGAACAACGGATTTTATAACAAAAGCGTCTATTGTTACATTCGACGACACTGCGTCTGCCAGATGCGGGAACGCATTGTGTTCACGGTCCAACAATTGATGTTCTTCTTGGAAATTTGTTCGTGCACAATGCGATGGACACATGTGCGTTTGAAAACGTATACCTGTATTCGGCGTTAAACCGTCGTTCAAAGCCTTTGTAGAGTTAACGTCGGCTTCTAGAATTATTTATTAACATAATATTATAATCATTATTTATCAACGTTTCAGCAAGTTCCCTCTTGGTTCTTCTATCTTAAACATTCGTGATAAATGCACGCAGATTTCGGAAACTTTGGCTTCCCTAAATGCAAGATAGGCAAGCCGAGTGTTGCTCTGGCTCGGCACCTGTGTACATCGACATTTGCATGGCACATTTTTTCTGTCACTCTTTCGTCTAAACTCTCTCTCACGTCTCTGTATGTATTAACCATGTTTATACATATTTGCAAAGCAATATGGCGAGTTTTTGATCATGTCTTGAGTCTCTTGAATTCGTTATTTCCGTTCCATTGCGTAGTACCGGAAGCGTAAATGTCCGCTGTGAAAAACTTGTATAGCAAATTGTTGAAACTTTAGCTTTGTTATGTAATGGTATATGTAATTGGTAACCTGTTTCGTTTTGTAATATCTTTAATTATTTTGTGACTATGACGTATATAATCAAATCACTTTTATCTCTCTGTCTAAATATGAGTCTGTTGTTATTTCATGTAATAACTCGTTCATTACTGATAATTCTCCTATCTGAACATGTAATAAAATTGTATCAGTCTTCACGGCGAGGTCGCTGTGAACTGCGGGAGCCGGGAGACGTGGAAATGACCTTGCCTAGGTCCGAAAGTAGTCGCACTATGCTGGAAATACGTACATGACTTGAACCGGATAAACCGGCTCAAAATTGTTCGAACTACAATTATTATGTATGGATGTAAATGAAAGAAAACCAATATCCGGTACCATTTTGGAACAGGAAATTGACTGATCGAATGTTCTCATGATCCTAAAAAGTCAAACAGAAAACAGTTAATTTTAATTTAAGCTGTGTTTAATAAGTTATTATTAATTTCACCACGACGCCGTTTTACAACAATGACCACAATAAATAATTTTACATTAGTCAATAACATTTAATTTGCATGTATTGCTTTTATCTTTTAATTAAGCTTCGATAGACAATAGTGCCCACAGTTCGTCTATTAATTCGAAATCTATTTACATTTTTGATTACCCACAATGACCCCTTATAAAACAATATATTTTCATTTTGATTGTCATCCGTGAAATTTAAGTGTTCGCTCGGTATGTTGCTCACCGTTAGGCATTTGTTGCGAGCACATTAGAATTGCAAATTTCCCGAAGGTAATAAAACTGTAATAATTGGTCGATGTTGTTTTGTGATGCGAACGAACTTTTGTGTTGTATGCTATATATGCTATATATTTTTTCTATCCGTTCTATTTTTCAGTAAAGTGAAATTTATTATGTAAATAAGTTGGTCGAGTTGAGAGTGTAAATTTTCCTCCTCGATACCAATTATACTTACACGCATTTAAGAGGTTTGAGCTATTAGGGAGCTATTGTTTTTTTTTATTTATTTCTGTAAATATTAAAGTATGTATTTATAAACAATGACTCCACAAAGACACATTTTAGTAAACCTTTCTAAAAATCGCGGCTTGCCGGTGTTTTATTGGATGGACCCAAGAATTAAGTAAAGCCTCAGATCGATGTGGATCAGGAATGTTCTAGAGTGTTATAATATGCGTACAGACAAAATTACTAGCGATTATTGTATTCACATTCATTGTTTGGTTCTTCTACTATTAACCACGTGTCCCTTCGCATAGAGATAGGTTAAAGCCATAGTCAATGACGCTTTCACTATGCGGTAAGTTTACACGCTTTATTAGACATCATGAACAAGAACTTCAATACGCGCTGATTTCCATGAAACGTCCTTTTCTTTACCGTTATAGCGAGTGGTATACGATTTTTAAAATACGTCTTATTTCTTGAAAAATTAGAAAGATTTTTGAAGAGAAAAGCTGTTATAACATAAAGCTTCTGTCGTAAATAAAATGATAATGAGATTTACAAAATAGACCATAATGGGGCAGGGAGTAAAGAACAGAAAGAGCGCTAGCGAGAGAAGCTGAATTGCAATAAGTGAAGCTTCTAAACTGAATTCGGCGGCGCGGGACAAGTCAACCTCGTTCGGGGATCAGTCGCCGCCGCCCCGCTATTTGCGCCGCGCGCCGCGTCCAGCCGTCTGCGTCGCACGCGCACACACTCGCACGCTCACCCCTTCGTTATTCCGTCACGTGTTGCTTTCTTTGCATTATTATTGAATTACTAATTCTCTTATAGTTAATTAATTAGATTCGTTTGATCTAATGGTTAGTGCAACCTGACTGTTGAGCCAGAGGTCGTGACCCCGATTCCCACTTGGGTATAATATTGTGTGACGGGCAGAAGTGTTAATTTATGCAACATTACTATTTAAGCCTACTTTGGGATCAGATGACCGTATTTGAAGACGTCCCAATATATTTACCATTTTGTTTCTATTGCTACACTGAATCCCTTTGGGAAAATTCGATCATCAAGGAAGCCTCGTAACATGCGCATTGAATCAAATTTGCATTAACCTCGCGTTTTATAAACATTGCGTCGTTATAAGCATTTGATATCGATGCTCAGAATTGTGTATATGATTGTTTCGTACAAATTATTACAGTATTAATTCCAGAAAAGTGTATCCTTGTTACAGAATTAGCTTATTTATCGAGCCACAGTCGGCTTTACTACTTGCACTCATGCCTTTGACAACCAGGTCTTAATATGTGATTACATGCTAAATGTGAAATATACTGAGTAACGATATTTAGCCTATTACAGTACGTTTGATCGCGTCTTAAATCGTATCCTTATAAAAAGTTACATCAATTACCTTTGAACTATTGTCCACGTATACATGAATGTAAGTATATGCTCCGTACGCACATGTTTATTCGAAGATATCAATTGCCCTATGAGACGAGTGTGTATTGGTACGGTGTGTGAATCTGGTTATCGCGCGCGCTGTTGGAAGCTCCGTCAATCTCCGCGGACGGACGACATCCGTTCCCGGGCCGGCGGGTGACAGCGGCGATAATAATCCGCCGTCGTTCGTAACGGTGGCCGGCGGTCGGTGTCGATGGGACCAAATGAACGTGGGAATGTTACGCGTTCGCTTTGAATATGGAACACGCTTCAACTGTTTGCGGTTCGTATCCATCGTACGCGATCAGTTCCATCTGATTTACTGTGATCATTGATCAGGAGCTTGTATTTTACTTGTATGTATGTATAATATTTCTTCAGTGACTATTGAGTTCTAATCAGAAATCTAGAGAATTGCCGAAAAATGACCCATCTACACTTGAATGTTTTTAGTGCATACATTGCGTTGGACAAACCTTCCTGATTGGGGTTACTAATGCCGTACATTTCACACCCACTTCTTTATGTACAGTGACTTGTTTTGTGGATTGCTTAGAAAACTTATACACATTTTGTTTTTAATTTTAGATTTAAATTTTTACTGTCAAACAAGACAATAATGTCACTTACATGATCAAAGTAATTGAGTTACATAGTATTTTTTCCTTGTTTACACATAATAATGTATTCTAATAACTTATATAAAAAAGGATTCAGATTTACGGTAAGCTAACTCACAGAATTCTTAAAACTGAAATTTATTTGTTATCGGAATATTTTCTATCATTAGTTACGCGACTCTGAAAGTTATGTGTATTCTTTGAATCTACGGATGAAACTTACGGATCTTTCGAGACAACTTAATACATAGTTTTAAAAAACTAAGGGTTTTTGATTTGTCATATACATGTCATATATAATAAATATGTATAAAACTTTTCATTGTTAATAAACGTTTTAAGCTTTTTCAAAAACGTATAAACGTTTCAATTATACAATAATAATGAATATATTTTAACATGCAAGCGAATATATGTACAACATATGTTTAACGCACAGACTCACATAAGCAAGCTTTATTTATATTCAACTGTACTGCTACATTTAAATACAGGACGTGGCAGTAAATAGGCGTCCAAAAGAATGCTGTCACGACCCTGTCTCCAATAATAATCTAATGGGCTCGCACAGTGTTGCCGCAGGACTGCGCGCGCTCGATGCCAAGCGAACGTCTTCAACATACAGCTGTGTTATATGTACAAATATGTATGTTACATTACACATGTATATTTAATAAGGAACACATTGCATAAATCAAAGGATTTATGTTACAATATATTTATTGAATTATCTTTCTTTTCAATTGCTTTGAGGGCTTTTTACAAATTGTAATCACTGTTTGTCATAAAAGTACCGCTACCAATAATACCACGGGCTTGTCGCAGCGGCGGGTGACAGTATTTAATCTCTTTTCGAAGGTTTGACGATAATAATTATTAATAAACTCTTAATGTTCACAATAAACATGAGCGGTGGCTTCGTTTTAATAGAAATTTGTACCACTAGATAATTCTTTAGGCTAATTTGTTATTTGCATTCATTTATTTATTAGATGTGTGAAATAATACGATTACTTAAGATTTATGGTGTCATTACTATTATTATCATCACGCCAAATACCTTACGAAGTAGGTCAAAAGCACCGAGTGCCAAATATCTCTATCCTTATAGACCTTCTATTGCGCTCCTTCTACATTTGTCACACTTTACATACACGTACGCCTGAAACTGTTTGACTTCTAACTTCCCCATCAGTATGATACCATAATATGTGTACTATTATGTTCATATTTCGTGTCGCAATGGGTCTCCAGGAGCCGCCGCTATCGGCTCTGGCAGTGCGCGCGCGGGCCTTAAGCTGGGTGACGCAAGTGTTGCGACCGCCCGCCGGCCGGTAGTGGATGTGCGTACGCGATACGCGACTACGCGTCATTCACACGCGGCCGGAAGCAGTCGCT
The DNA here is from genome assembly GCA_018244755.1 of Jemadia pseudognetus. Classification (NCBI taxonomy): domain Eukaryota; kingdom Metazoa; phylum Arthropoda; class Insecta; order Lepidoptera; family Hesperiidae; genus Jemadia; species Jemadia pseudognetus. The sequence continues at coordinate 8,639 of DWTO01000493.1, read as the reverse complement.
GTGTGCGTCGCGGCCGCTATTCGCGTATGCATAATGTACTTGTATGTGTGTGTGTGTGTTCGTGTGTGAAGGTAGCTACCACACTATGGTCTTATCGAATGATTAATTTGTTTGATTGTGCCAATGTTCAGTAGCAAACGGTTGACAATCACTCGCGTCTTCGATGCGTGTGGAAAATTTAAATTCTATTTTTATTATTATAAGTAGTAATTTCTCGCTGGTCTTATTTGTAGTGCAATATACGCTACGAATACAGGTACGTTACGTATATGTATGTTTGTAATTCCCAAAGAGGTCTACTTCCTCTACCTAGGAATAAAGTACATTACCACGTTTTACCAGTTACGTTTACGTCCCACTATGGAATATGGTCGTGTTTGTAACCAATACGACTAACGAGGCAGTCGCACAGTATTTTCTATAATAAACCTGTCATTATCGATATGTCCACAAATCCATTGAATACAACTCTTACTGGGTCAGTAAACCGAAAATACTAAAAACATGATCAGAACCGCTTCGTCTGGCAGCGCCCTTAGAGAAATTTATGAAGTCATTTCTATACAGAACAGTTCACACTAATAATGTTTCGAGGATCCACGTGATGTTATGTCTGCCACATGCGGGCTCGGGCGCGGATCGCGCTGCAATAATGCCATAGTGCAATAATCTCCTGCAGTCATTATGCAACAGCTTCCTGTCCCACAGTGCGACGGATTGTGTAAGATATTTACATTGCGATATAATAAATCTGAATGTAGAGTTTAACTTCCTCGTAGCGAAATTTTATTATCATTGTGTTCACTAAGAAATCTTTCGCTCGGCGTGTTTCAATACTGTTATAATGCCCACGACGTATTTTATGGCACTGTCTGGTATTCACTGGCCAGCAACGACTTTGTATTTACTGGCCAAGTTGCGCCACAACTTTGTCTGTCGACGATTGTGTGGAATAATTTTATGGGTAAAGTAATTTTACAATGTTGAATAAAATGGAACGTTAGTGAGATGAGATGCCCAAACTGGGAAGAGTACGCAAATTGATACTATTTGACTGTTAGAATAATACTTCCCCGTTGAATGGAACCTTTTTTTTTCTTCTGTTTTTCTGTTCTACTGTTAGATACGGGTCTCGTCTCAGAATGAGAACAAGGTTATGGCCATAGTCTACCATGCTGACCAAGTGCTGCTTGTTAAACAATTAAGGCTTGATTGCGACGTGTTATGTATTTAATAGATAGTCCAGATGTACAGAATTTGCAGAATATTTCGTTCATTGTTTTAGTATAACAAACTTTGTACCTACTGTATCTGTAGATTTTTTTCACAGAAAATAATATTTTCTGTCTTTAAATCAGTTACCCAATTGATCGGTGACTGGTTCCCATTGACAAGCTTCACGATACAGTGAGCGGTAGTTGAAATATGTTATAGCGTCCCACGCGCCTGTTGAGATCTTTAACAGTACATACGTTAGCCGGCGGCGCGCCCCGTGTCGTCGGTGCAACGAATGCGTTTGATTAACATACTACACGCATGTACGTGTACACCAAATAGCGGGATACGCGCTGCTCCAGCTTTATCGGAACTAGTTTATCAATGTTTCACGAGATCGCTTGTTGTTTTTGAGGAAGTCGAACTTTTGAAGAAGTACACTCTGAAAGATGGCAAATTGTCTGGTCCGTTGTTTCACTGGTTAGTGAACCTGACTGCTGAGCCAAGGGTCGTGGGTTTCATTCGCAATGAGGGTAAATATTTGTGTTATGAGCACAAGTATTTGTACTTTATTTGAGTCTAATAAAACTATTTACTTAAATATGTAGTTATCTGCTGGTGATCTTTCAAGATATTTATTTAGTTTGAATAATTTTCCCCGTGCATGGCAATAGGCTCACCACCTATTCCATACAGGGACGTAAACGTAACTGGTGAAACGTGGGAATGTACTACACTCCACTGCCTACCCCTTCGGGGATAACAAGCGTGATGTCGCATTTTAATTTTCCATCAATCGATGAAACTACCCCTTGGCGGTAAGTGATTGGCGGTACCGGTGACCACACCTACCTAATCAATAGTTAATTAAAAATACCTAGTTCAAGACTTCATAAGCAACCTTATTCGCCGAAGGTGTTAAAATAAAATTTTGTACGCTTCTATTTTCAAATAGTGCCATTGTTCTGGTGAAAAAAAAAGGTATTCATAAATTGGAAATTTTGCTTTTTATTTACATGCTTTTGCGCACCTAGAGCCATCCTCGTCTCAATTAACTAAACCAAAACCTTGCAACGAGATTATCAGCTATGTAAATAAGAAAGCTCACTCACTGGTGCTGTTTTTGTAATTTCACTCGCACACGTAACTGGTTTCCAACGTGACCTCTCTCTCTCTGTCTCTTTCTCTCTCAGGACGAGCGACGTGCAGTGCGGCGACAGGCCGCAGTGTGTTGTCAATAAAACAAATCGTTTCGTGAAACTAGAATCTCTTATGTACTGGTCGCACAGATCGTAATCACACACCCATTGATGATCGAGTTTCGTGTCGGCTGAAGAGCGGCGTGAAATTTACAATTAATGAATCAACATCATCATTTATCTCACTATCGTTTCACCGCTCGTTACAATGTTGTCGATGTTAGCCATGGCAGATTTGACATAGAACTCTGGAGAATTATTTTTTAGGGTGTGGTTAGCTTTTTCACGGTATTTTACTTACGGTATTTTATTTTACTTACGGATACAGACATACTTAATTTAATTGTCATTAGATATACCGTATTATATAAGTGCTATTAATCTTTACCACTGATATAAATAATATTTATATCATATCAATTTTCATCGAACATAGTGATACTGATTATACATAGGTATAACTTCATTTTGGCATTTCAATCGCAGATGAACTGTTTATATTCTGAGTCAATTTTAATTCTATTCTTTAACCTTCCTAAATAAAGGGTAATTTGATAAAATGTTACCAAAACGTACATACAAATAGCTACATCCCAAATATTTCACACTCTTACTTCTTATTCAATTCATGCTTATATTTCTTCCTTTATATTCTGTTCTACGAAGAATGTCTTGTATGCACACTCGCGTCCCGTCGCATTCACATCGAAATTTACACGATTCGAGAATTAATATTTAACTTCCGCGTACGGGCTCTGAACATTCAATACCTGTCTGTTGCACCGTTATAACAGCCCAGTTCAGCCGCAGTCGTCAATGGGGCTCACTTGAGTTTGCATAAAGCGCCTCATTTAGACCAACTTCATTCATTAACTCGTCCGAAGATACACGAACTAACTCGCCCGTCGTGTTTCAAAACCGGAGTTCACGTTTCGACGGCCAATATGACGACCTCGATGCCGCAATAATGAAGCTTCGTCTAGCTAATCTCCAGCTAAGCAATTTTTTGTAAGCGAAGAACAATGACAAAAACTTATGTATGTACATTATATTAATGTTCATTGTTTGAGTCGTCCCAATTTTTTTGTAGAACTAATATCATCCCTGTTTAAAGAGATCTTACTGTTCATCTTACTTTTACGTTTCAAATATCTACGATGAATTTCGTTCCCAGTGCGCAAGCAACACTTGTTGTAGACTGAATAACTAAGATTTATCTAAATGTACCGCACCAAGCCCCCAGTTCAACACCTTACTCGACAGTTACGTTGTATAAGCTTTCAAAGACATCGTGGAAACGAAGATAAATTCAATGTGTGGGCGTTACGGCGACAGGCGAATCCGCAATGGAATATTGTTGGGAACATTTCTCCACACACAGTCATCTATAATGTCCATTCTAATATTGCCTTCATTAATACTTGTTCAGACTTGTAAACTTCATTTTTGTATCATATCTCATCCATAACGGTATATTGTTCTTTTAACATTGTTTCCTGTTTTATTGAAATATAATATGTTTCTCTAGTGAAATGAATTGGTACGAAACCGGTCCATTAGAATCGCAAATAATTTAATGTATTGCTGCATATCCTATAGTTAATGAAGCAGGTGTTTGGAGAGGACAAATTTTGCACCGTCTCGAGTTCGTTTCCATTAGCCGTCGACTACTACTTTATTTTTGCATTTTAATGTGTTTTTTTCTATATTTAGTGCTCATTTATGTTTCTTATGACTTTTAGCTTGTGAATTTCCGGTGTATGATATTTCTCAGGCTTTTCCATCACTAGGATTTCGTTACTTATAAATATCAGATCAATAAAGGAATATTGTATAATTTTTTCAATTCTTTTTTGAATTTTAGTCTATACAAACCAGTGAAAGCTATTAAACTATAACTTATTCAACCCTGTATAAATACACCTGTTAATATCTGTCAACAATACTTTGATATTTCACCTAATCGATTTGAGAAGATCAATCGGTGATCGCATCGTTCTACCGGTTACTTGCCAATAGTAGGACCGACCGTACAATATTAACCAAATCTCCAACTATTTATAGAAAACGTAACGTAATTTCACGCCTGTATCCCCGTAGAGGTAGGCAGAGGAATGCAGGACATTCCCACGTGTCACCGGTTACGTTTACGTCCCACTATGGAATAGGTGGTGAGCCTATTGCCATGCATCGGGAACATATCCTTACTCCGAACCACTACTAACTAGCAAATCTAAATTAGAAAATTTTGTAGTGTTCGACCCGGGAATCGAACCCGGAACCTCCCGATCGGCAGTCACACATGCAACCAACACGACCAACGAGGCATTTATAGAAAACATTGGAAGAAATTGTATCCTGTGATGATGAAAACACTCGGTTCTGGAGATTAGTGAAATATATAGACAATATTTACCTTTCAACTCGACTTTGTTTTAATAGTAGATTATCAGTTCAATTATATTCAATTATCCTTATCAATAGTAAGCCTATAGCTTCCGTATGGTATTTAATAGGGTCGCAAAGATCAGATGGTGCTGATAACACCGGCCCGACAGCTTGGCTGAAGTTAATAGGTTGCGAGCTTAGACTATTAACAGAAAGTATTCCAGGATAAGTTATACGGTACGTAGGTGAAGGTTGTGCAACTCTTATCTCATAAGAGCCTCTAGAACACTTATTGATAACCTCGTTACTTCTTTAATAGTTAATAAGGAATATAATTAATAATATTAATGTCTGCCTTGTATTTTTTATATATAAAATGAAAGAAAATATTTTTGTTCCTGTACTGATATTTGCAAGTGATGCATTAGATAAACAAAGCGAAAAAAAAACTTAACATCACACCAGAAATCTCCGAAGACGTAAGCAGGGGAGTGCAGTAAACTCCCACGTTTCATAAGCTATGTTATATGTTCCATCATAGAATAGGTGGTGAGCCTATGGTTATACATCGAGTATAAATCCAGACTCCGAGCAACTACTAGTAATTTCAAGTTGGAAAAACCGAATAGTATAGGAACTAGGGATCGAATCCAGGACCTCGTGATCAGTAGTCGCGCTTGGAGCCATCCTACTAAACAGGCAGTCAAAAGGAGACAAAGAAAATATCAAAGAAATACAAATATGGCTATAAAATAGTAAAAAGCCCAAAAAGTATCCATATCCTAAAAATGGTTTTAATTTTGTACCTATTTCTTATCTGTCTTATAACTCATTTTAGTTTATTTAGCTTAGCAAGCGGCATGTAAGTCATCTGAGAGGTCTCTTTGAGCCTTTCTTTGTTTGAGAGCTCCGATATCATAGCGCACCGGGAGTACTTCACAAGGAAATTCTTTTTGTATTTTAATTTCGATATTTGGTCTATTGTACTTCAAATGTTTCTACATAATTATTGTGTTAGACATTATTTAATAAAAAGACTAGTATTTTTAAACTTCACTAGCGATGACATTCCATGATTTCCTAGATTTGTCATTAACATTTGGAAAATGCATATGCCACTTGTCGTTACAAACTACTGCCATATCTGCTTAATGGTTTTCAATGGACGGAAATTTGATATTGTTGATAACGGTAACAGCGTAGCATAATCTCGATATGGAAACGCATTAGTGGCCAGAAAAGCGGTATCGCACCGATCTGACGGATCCGTGGATCACGGTAGAAAGTGCGGCCCACGCGGGACAGAGGCGCAAGAGGTCACCCGCCCACGGGCGACTCGCGTTTAGGTAACACTATAGTATAGACTCTATAGTGTATTGTGTTGGGTACAACTGAGTAACGAAAGTGAATAGGGGTCTTTACACTAATGAGATCTTTGAAGACGATGTATTTTCTATAAGAAGTTTAAGTGTTGAACTCCTAAAAAAATAATAGGAATTAAAGTTGATAGAAGTAAAGGATTATTCACAAATAAGAAATTAAAAGAACGTTGGAACCATGAATTATCATAACTTGAGATTTGATTCCGTCGTTTGTAAAGGATAACTGTTGAAAAATTCCTTGATATGCAGTACAAGGCGCGACGGCGCTCACTGTATCCACTGTATCTGTATCCACCCGTGCACTGAGATATGCTGATGATGATCCTTGATATGTTTCTTTTTTTTGAGCTATCTCGTATTTCGGAACGAAAGGCCCGCAACAAGGAGCTTATCAGTTACTCAATGTACTTTCTTCAATAATTTATTTAAGGAGCTTTGATTTAATTGTATTCACGAAGTTCTGTTCATCGTTGTCACCGGTTGATCAGCTTGTATAAAAACGCTTCGCTTAGTAATACACGGCTTAATTCTCCGGTGCGGCAATTGCGATTATTGCTGGTGTAATTGATGATCGTTGCAGAACGCGGGGGTGGCGGCGCGAGTGCGCTCCATTAGCGGGATGCGCCGAGGGTGGAGCTTCGGACGTAGCGTTATGCGTGTAGTGACGGCCACACTCCGAACGGGGTCAGGCGCGCTGGAGACCAGAAACCATTCGTCACTGTTATGTACATCGTGAAATGCTAATGTACCGTATTATGTTTAATATATTCATTTTGTAGTTGTTTTGTAATATTTACGGATAATATGGATTTTAGATAAATTTAAATTTTAAAAGCTATTTTTACTTAATTTGTTCCATCGTTATCAGCGGACCTTTTTCAACATGAATCTCCTTTCATATTGAGAAGATTTTTGTATCAAAAATTTGTTTCATGTAACATCATGCCTGAAATTCGTCCCCGACGAGGAGAAATGAGGTGCATCCTTACGGCTCATCAGTGACGTTTACGTCCACCAACATGGAACAGAGGTTACTCGGAGACCGATTCTAGGTCCTGAGTTCCGGGCTAAGCATTATTGGATTTTTCTGATTTAGATTTTCTAATAATGCCTCGGAGTCTGGATATGTACCCATTGTACGGTAATAGGCTCATCACTTAATCCATGGTAACGTAAACGTACGTGACTGGTAAGACGTAGGAGTGTATTATATCCCTATGGCTACCTCATCGGGGATTACAGGTGTGATGTCACGTATCAAATAAAGTGCTGTTTCGACAGCTAAAGAGACCAACTCAAAAACATGTGCACAGAAAAAAAGAAAATCCAGTAAACATAGTTTCAGTAAACAAAGTTTCAAACCAAATAAATCGGACGATGATATCGGTTCTCGGTTAAATACTTAAACTATACCGACGAACAGTTAAATTAATTACGTGTTTTATGGTTTGGAAGTGGCACTTGTGTGGGAGGGAACGGCTATGGAATCGGGATTAGGGTAATTTATATAGCTGCCTGAAATGACTAGTATCATTTAATTATTTTTAGGGCGATTTATCTACAAGTGGATATATCTATTTAGAACAAATTTTGAATTATTACTTAAAATCAACTAGGTTGCCATGTTAAACCATATATGCCAAAATATTAAGAGTTGTGTTTGTGAATGAATGGCAATGAAAAATCTATAACCTATGTAAAGTTTCCATACCATGTGAAGGTATGTATCGAATGGAGATGTACGTTAATGTCCCCAGGGAGCGGGAGTCGTGTCGTGTCGAGTCGGCTCGTGTCTGCGGCCACCACGCGGTGGTCGATGTCGAACTATGTATGTTCTGGCGCGCGGACCTCTGCCCTTCGCCGCGCGGTCTCTTTTCGACGCTGTACCGCCGAAACCACCCACGTGTCTTCGCTCGTTCTCAACATGCAACTTATTTTACATAATTATTAATTACATTGAAATTACTATAATATGTAATTGTAATTTATTACGATTATATTTATATTAATTTTTTGCATCGTGTGTCATACTGCATTTGCATGTAATACCTACTCTTAACTTCAATGGTAATAATCTCCGAGTTTAATACACAAATTCCGAGTAAAAATATGGTTACCCATATAACGGTTTTTTTTTGTAAATTTCGAAATGCATTCACTTTATCTCCCAGCGTCAGTGACGAACGGTGGACACATGGCGGCGATAGTGCGTCGCGTGCCGGGTCAGAGGTGGGCGGCGATCAACTCCGGCCCGTACATTAAATACTAATAATCTGTCCGCCTAGCAGTGGACAGCATTATAGAGATGAAGTTTTTGAACCCGAATCCATATGCTAATGAGTCGAACTGTTATAACGCTCTCTCCTGGTTTTTGGAACGATAAGCAAACCTTAGAGATGATAATAGTTCACAATAAAAATAACCTAATTAATTAATAGGTATCAATGTAAAATGT
>DWTO01000492.1:0-20926 GCA_018244755.1 Jemadia pseudognetus | reverse complement strand
GATTCAGGAAGTGGATTTGGTGATGAGAAGTTTGAAGAAAGTATTGGATTTACCGCGATTAGGATAGACCCTAAGGCCCTAGAAGAAAAACAAGACTCAGATTCAAGTAGGGAGTCGGATGCTGTTTTTAAAAAGATGACCCCGAAACGCCATTCTAGAACAGAATCGATTTCTATTACTAAATTCAGTGATTTACAAGTAGAGGTGGAACCCCTAAAACCGAAACAGGAATTCCAAATGTTTGTTACTGAAGCTGAAGAAGTAGATAGATCTTCTGAAAAAGACGAAGCATCAGATAAAATATCTTCAGAAAGTAGTAGAGAAATTGAAATTTCTGACCGGAAATCTTCAGAAGGCATTTCTGATAGAATTAGTTCTGAAGATGCTGTGACTGACAAGAAAACTTCATCAGAAGAAGAAGAAGTTAAAGATCAACCTTTAGAAGAAAAGGAGACTGCAAAGTCTGTAAAAGATATTATTCGTGATATTGAAAAATCTGAATCAAAATATCAATCAGTCAAAGATGAAGTAACAGAGAAAGGTAAATAACAATTTATATGTTTTGTTGAACATATTTGTCAGAACAGGAACGTAGCAACGTAACATCACGACTGTAAACTTCGAAGAGGTAGGCAGAGGAGTGTAGTGCACTCCCACATTTCACCAGTTACGTTTACATGCCTCTATGGAGTTTGTGGTTGGTGATTCTATTGTCACACATTAGGCACGTTTCCAGACTCCGACTCACTACTTACTTGTCAAACGTGGCAGTGTATTACACTCCTATGCCTACCTCTTCGGGAATAACAGACGTGATGTTACCTTTGTTACGACTCACTACTAGAAAATCTAAATTAGAATAACTTAGTAGTGCCTGACCCGTGATTTGAACCTAGGACCTCCCTATCACCAGTTGCAACCGACACGACCAACAATGCAGTATTAATATAATTTTATTTCATAAGAATTCGAGCAAATTATTTTTAGCTTACAGAGCTATGAAATTATAAAGTTTATGATAACACATGATATGAGTATACATTTTTAAGCATTATGTGATTTACGTTTGTTTCGATTATTAAAATCATATCTTTCTTTCAGTGGACTTGATAAAACGACAGTCTGTAACATCAGCAGGTTCAGGATCGGTAAGCGAATTACGCCTTGATGAGAAGCGATTATCTGATGCGCACAGTTTAACGGAGTCTAGAGATTATACATTTGAAGAATCGGAAGACGATATTGCCACACAGGGAACACATGTAGATACTGGAACAGAGAAAATTAAAGCAAGAGAAGAAGCTGGGATAATAGCACAAGTATCTGGTAAATATAATTAGTTTGAATAAACAAATTTGTTTATTAGCCTGTACTATTTGAAGGACTTTATAAGTAAACTAGGAAAATAAAATGTAAACTACCATTTTAACTCAAGCTACGCATAACACATGCTTTACAAGTTAAGATAATGGTACAACTACGAGTATTATTGCTGTCTGACCTAATTACCTGATTTTGTACGTGCGGGTTTAGCAGATATTAACGTTCTCACTTTAAAATTCCTTAATTAAATGCTTCCAGAAAAAGCAAGTGAACATTCGAAATTGGCTAAATTGACGCATGGTGATTCATTAGATGATGTTGAAGGGTTCCCCGAGGAATATGTACACAAACTACCACACATTGCTGAGATTGGGTAAGACAAATGTTATAAAAATATATAAATAAGACTTACAAGCTATTGGCTGCTTCGTTGGTCGTGTTAGTTGAAAGCGCGACTGCCGATCGTGACGTCCCGGGTTCAAATCCCGACCGATCGACCGTCGACGAAATAATATAACCTGGATATATGCCCGGTGCATGGCAATAGGCTCACCCCCTATTCCACATTGGGAGGTAAACGTAACTAGTGGAACGTGGTAGTGTACTACACTTCTCTGCCTACCACTTCGGGGATTACAGACGTGATGTTACTTTTTTACGTTTAGATACTATTGATGTTGACCTTACATATTTTTCATAGTTCCGTCAATGTGTTTGACTTTTCATTGTAATACACAGTTTTTCTTAGATTAAGAAGGTTTAGGAAATGTCTTTTGGCGTATTATTTGTAATTATTATATTTTTTATGTTATCACAAAACAATAGTGTTTGATAACACACTAACACACAATAAGAGGAGAAAAAAAAAGAAGTCATCAATACATCACATAATAAAATCAAATTTGCCAAAAAAATCAACTTAATAAATATCTAGTTATTTATAATATGAAATTGTATGAATGCAAAAGGACCACAACAAATAGGTTAAAATCACTTAATTACATCGATACGGAAAATTTATTGAGGCATGTTAAATATATATTCATTACATACCATACCATCATACATACATACTCATCCACATATTCTCTCTCTCTCTCACACACACACACGCACAAACACGCGAGTGATCACGTAAAACACAACGTAAAATATATATTTAGTGTCTTGAGCTGAAATTTGGTAATAATAATTTTAGAAGACTGTTAGTTATGGAAGAGTGGAGCCGCCTTCACAAGTGTGTCTTAAACAGACACAGACACTTACTTGGCGACTTCAACAATTCTTTACCTGTTTATAATGATTTATAGACTGAATAAAGACTTGAAGTGACTCAATATTCTGAATATTGTTCTTAATCATTATATCGAGTAATTATTAGTCTTTGAATAATCTTATATTATTTTAATTATAGTACCTTGCCAGATAAAGGCATCACAATTCAGTTCTTAAACCGAGAGCGTGAAGAACAACTGAAACGAGAAACTATCGAACAAACTACTACCGTAGTCGAACCTTCAAAAGTTTCCGAAGAGGTGACTTCTTCCACAACAATTATAAAGTTACCTAAACCCGTCAAAGAAGAGGAAACAGTAACACGAGTAATTGAAATTGTAAAACCTGTGATCGAAAAAACTGTCTCAAGTATTACTGAATCTGTAAAAATAGATGGTGATACGACTACTACCACACGGACTGAAACTATAACAGCACCAACTGGTGAAGTAATAACTAAAGTTACCGTCACAGAGACTACAAAGACAGCTGACGGAGAAAGAACAAAAACAAGCGTAACTGAAACAATAACTAAGGCAGAAACGACAAGTGCTATTGTGACTGAAATTATTAAATTACCGAAAGATATACAAGTCATTACTGAAACTGTTTCTTCGGAGCCTATTATAGAGAAGGAAACATTCACAACATCCATTATTAAATCAGAACCCGTTATTTCCACCAGACATGTACAAATAATACAGAAATCTTCAGAATTAGATGAATCTACCTTAGAAACAACATCTTCAACAGAAACCAAGAGTGAAAAGTCTACAAAAATTGAATCAAAAGGTAATGCCGGTGAATCAAAATTTGATGTTACAAAAATAAGGACAGATACTTTGGGTAAATTTAACTTAACGGATAATTTAATGGATGCAAACGACGTTAAAAAGTCGGAAGTAATCGATTTAAGAGAAACTTCGGAAATTACGAAAGAACAAGTTAAACCCGTAATTGACGACATCTTGCAAAAAGGCACAATTGCTGCAGCTGCCCGAAGTCCTGTTATAGAAAAAGATTTAAAAACTATAACTAAAGAAATCGTAACAGAAACTGAAAAAAGAAGTTATGATGCCAAAGTTCCTGTTAAAGAAGAAAGAAGACATTCTTGTATCAGTCCAGCAATATCTCTAGAGAGAATTGCTGAATCAGAAACTGAATTGGAGGAAGAACTTACAAAAGTAGAACGAACTACAATTAGTTCAGTAAAAGATGATGAGATCCAAATTGGGATTAAAAAATCAGACTCTGCTATGAAACAAATGGCAGATAACATTGAAATAATTATTAAACAAGCCTCGGAAGATATTGATATCTCCTCAGAGGAACCCATCATCGAACCACCGGACGTAGAAGATATAGCAGGAAAAGTGTCCGTAGATTCTATAATAGAAGAAGCAGTAACAACTGTGGAAGAATATCTAGATACTTCAAAAGACGTTGAGAAGAAAAATGTCGAACTTAAAAAGGAGGTAGTATTTGACGAGTCTAAAACATTTATCAAAGAAAGACCTGGCTTAATCAAGAGTCTATCTAGAGATAGCGGTGAAATTGTCATTATGCCCAAGAAGAAACATGCTAGAACCTTCTCAGTTCAAAGTTCTCCAGATGAAGTAGAGGAACAAATTTACACCGATTCTGAATCAGGTAAGCAAACACGTTAATATGTACCCGAAATAATCCGTACTATTACAAATGCCCCATTTATTTTTTAATTGTTTCAATTTTAGATATGGACAAAGCAAAGGTTTTGGAAATAATAGAACCTAGTTCTGACATTGATGCAAAAGCCCCAACATCCAGTTTTGATTCAAGAAAAATTAGGACTGATTCTCTTGATGATGCAGATGACTTCCCAGAAAAAGAGGTAGGTACCCACTAGGTAATTAAGTACTTCCTTACAACCTACCACATATATTGACTTTTTTATATCTCTTCAGAGTGACTTTCTCGGTGAAGAAATAAAATTCACGGAAGATGAGACCGAAATTACTCAACAATCAAAAGAAATAGAAACTTCCCTTGCTTCTATCGTTATAAAACCATTGGAGGAAATTAAGAAAACGCATCATGTAGATAGCTTTGCACGTTCTGATTTAGTATCAAAATCGACCACAGAATCTTCCGTAACAACAGTAATATCAACTTTAACGAAGTCTTCGGATGAAGATCCAAAGTCAGTGTTAGAGGATGGCACATCCGCAGATTTTTCGAAAATCAGTGGAGCTGATTTAGTTAAAGATCCATCTAGAACATCTATGGAAACGAAAGAAGATTCAAAAATAGAAGAACAAGGCGAAGACCGTGGAACTCCAGATTTGTCTAAAAAATCGATTGATTTAACAAAGGACTACTCAAAGTCTTCGATAGATAGTAAAGATACGTCCAGAGATTTTGCAACCAATGAACTATCTAAGGACTCTACTGCTGATTTAAGTAAGGAATTTTCAAAAGCCTCAATAGAAAGTGTTAGGGAAACTTCAAGATCAATTGATGAAAAAACTTTCTCAGAAGACCATTCTTCATTCGATGTTTCAAAAACATTAGCATCCGATGCCTCAGATGGCATAACAATAAGTAAAGAGTTTATAGAAGAAGAGAGATCATTATCAAAAATTAAAGTTTCTTCAAGCTCCTCCCAAGAAACCTCAATGTTCACAGAGAGTAAACTATTAAGCGAAGTTGACGAAAAATCCGCAGACCGAACTAAATTAATTGAAAAAGCCGAACCTGAAAGAGATGTAGTCAAAGAGGCAGAAAAGAAAATTGGGGAAGTGAAAGATGAAATAACGAAAGCAGGAGCTAGTGTCACAGAGATAGTGCCCTTAGAAACAGTTACCGAGGTAATCGATTCTGATGATAAATCAAAGGGCAAATACCAGGAGCCAGATGATCAAGCTGGAGAAGATGATGAAGTTCCCGATATGAAAGAATTGAACAGAAGATGTTCAAATCTTTTGGACGATATATCAGCACAAGGCGCTCTTATTAGAATTGATTCAAGCCACGTTACACATGGTTCGTAGACTTCTGCTATATTTCTTCATTGTAATTGTACTTGTATATTTAACCGTTGATCTTTGTGCTTTTTATAGATCTCGTCTCGAAGTTTTCGAAGACGCCGCCTCCATCTCCAGTGGATCTGAGTATTAGAGACAGAGCAAAAACAGAGACGGGAGACAAACATACAGCCTTGCAACTTAGAGGTACTTTATTGACCTGTCAACATATATTTTTAATATCGTTGACACTCTTATGTTTATAAATTTGAATACTTATATGAATAAATACTTCCTTAGTTCACCACTAAGCATGTTAAATTTGATTACTATTTAATGATTTAGCTAATAATATTTCGTATGAGTATTCGAATGTAACATAAATAGTTTTTTATTATTGTACTGAATATTTCAACCTAGAAACGTCATCACAAAACACTTATGTCATGATAAATACACACAAACTTGTCAACCACGTCATTAACACTACCCAGTGCTCACTTCACACTGTAGAAATTTGGCCAGGAGTAGACGCTATATTTTTACCATAAATCTTATGTAGGTTCTGATTCATCGTTCCTGGATGCAAGTCGACAATCTCCCAGAGCGTCTTCGGCTGGCGACAGCCTAATTAGTGAAACAGAGGCTCATCAGAGCGGTCAGTATACATCTGTGTAAATGAATAGTAAAATAACTAATCCTCTCTTTTTAAATCTTTTAATATGTATTATGGACAAAATATAACTCATTAACATTACGATACATATATGCAATCAATGTAATAATTTTTTTGTTAAGGATGATAATCTTTTGCGTATACCAAAATATGTCTTATAATATATGTACTTATATTTATATGATAGCTTAAACAATTTTATCGAAATAAAACAAATGCATAAGCTTAATGCAAGTAGTGGCAAAGTAGAGTCATAGCGAAACTTTACTCATAACATAGTGTAGTAGAAGAGAAATTATTTATATGATCCTTGTTTGCCACACTGTTTCATTTTCAGCCAATTTAAGCATGAATTTCTCTTTCACTCCCACGTAGGTAGAGTATGATAATGAAACCATAGTGTTGTACGACTCAACTCAGGGAAATATAACGCTGTCACATCGTGTGTAGTCTTAATGTGTAACGTAGTAAAATATGATACTTACTTTAACAGAAACATTATAATTACCACATTAACACTACACGAAATAATTGGAAAAACCGTTAAGAAATAAAATATTGTAATATTTCGCTAAAATCACATACGTTATGCTAATAATTGTCAGCACAGTAAATTTTACTTTCTTTCTTGCGGAGCCCTTACGTTGCTTTAGGTAAGTGGACTCACAAGCAAAGTGAAATATTATTATACTCGTATCATCAATGTCGCTTTTTAATCTTCTTAATGGGGCAAGTTTTGTTTTATTTTCGATTCACATCACCGATTATTTTTATATTTATACATATGTACATCATTGAGTAACGTTTCGCTTTGATTCAGAATCTTTCTCTATTTGATTTCACCATTTTATCATCACTGAAGCTTTCGCCACTATTCTGTCATTATACATACTTTAATTGCATTGGCATAATATCATTATATAAAAGGCTTAGGCGCTTTCACTGGCCTCGGAATGTATATCTATTTCTTTAACAGTCAATTTTCAAAGCGTCAATCGAACTTTTTTTGTTAAATAATTACCTTACTTCACTCACATAATAAGAAACCTTGCTAGACTGACAACAATAATTTTTTTTTTCAGATATGTTAACTCAAGCATCTATGGTACTTACCGCTGCCGCCAGACCTAAATCTCCAACCAAACATGTGGCCGATAATTTAACTTTCATAAATGTTGACCAACCAACTATTACAAGTGGTGCAAAAGAACTTGTTGATCGTACTATCGAAAAAAGCATTGATGTTATTGATCAAATTAAGAAAGAACAATTAGCTGTACAAATGGAAGAAATGCAAAAGTCTACATCTTCTGACACGTTTTTCTCGGAATCGAGAATTGAAACTTCCACTTCGTCATCATCTGTTCATAAAACTATTGAAGGACCACAGTTAAAATTTCAAAATATTGACCCAGAAGCCGTTATGTCTGATATGGTTGCCAAAATCGGGGCCACAGGCGATTTTAGTACAGTTTTAACCCACAAGGAGACCGAAACCAGGAAGATTTCGGGTCAGGAATACTTCTCTGAGACCAAACAAGTATCATCTTCCGACGACGATTCTCTTATAATAAAAACGGAGACGACGCATGAATTAAGAGGACAGGAACATGAAGTAAAAGAAAAATCTATGATTCGAAGAGATGGTGAACAGACTGAGAGCTCACAAAAGAAACTGGAAAAGGCTCATGAAGCAACGGCAAAGCGATCAGATATCGAAACGAAAACTGTATTGAGAAGTACTGATGATAACGATATTGTAAAAGTAGAGCGTGAATTTTCCGAACAAGGATTATACACTGGCAGGCAAACTAAATCAGAAGAGCGAATGACTGCATTAAAAGATGACACTATCAAAAAGAAACACGAAGTTAAAATTTCAGAAAGAGATTTATCGCACGAACAATGGGGCAAAGAATATTTTACGGAGCCTGGAGAACTAGAAGATATAAAAGAAGATGAGGACTTAAAATCAAGAATAGCATTTGTCGATTCAACGTTAAAAATTATTGAAAAAGATGAAATAGTTTCAAGTGTTGAGGTTTCCGAAAAAGGCAAGGTAGTAAGTTCAAAAACAGAACATCATAAAGAAGAATCTGTAATTGAAAGTAAAGAACATGATGACCTTAGCTCCGATGCTTCTCATGCACCTAGCTTTAAAAGTGAAGCTACTGAAAAAAGGGATTCTTCTGATGCGAGTCCAAAAAGCAAATCGAAATCCTTTAAAAAAGATGACGAGGTTTACGAAGTAGATTTTATAAAGGAAATAAAAGTATCCACCTCACCCATTAAAAGTACGTTTAGTCGGACAGGAAGTCAAGACACTCACTCAGAATCTGAAATAGCTCCAGAATTACCACATGATGATAGAGCAATCGAGACACCAAAGAAAGACAAACAACCTAAATCTCCAGTCAAATTGCCCTTGAATCAGGTAAAAGATCAAATATTTGAGGTATCTCTGCAAAGAGTTACTTCAGGTACAAGGGATGATATACAAAGAACCTTGACACTTAAATCTGATACTTTTGACACTGCTAGTACTACTACTAAAAGTTCTGACAGTGATACTGTCTTAGAAGCTAAAACATTTGATGATGTGAAGACAGATGTTTTAACACTTAAAACATCAAAGGCCGATATGTCTCCTAGTACCTATGAAATATCTGATGATATTAGTACTACATCCAAAGACATTATGATTAAATCTGGAGAGAGTATTGATACTGAATGCATGGTTAAATCTTTAGAATCCCATGAAGGTGAAATTCTCCAAAAGTCTATGGATTCTACAGCTAGTGCGGAAACATTACATCCCTCTGAGTTTTCAACCGAAGCAGACTCAGCTTACTTGACTGGAACAGATCACAGAAAAGAAGAAATGAAACTAATAAAAGAAAAGAGTGTAGAAGATATTTGTAGCAGTGGTTATGATACTGATCTCTCCTCTGCCGAGTTTCATGGAACGAAACTTGAGTCAGAAAAGGTGGACTTTGATACGCTTATATCTGCTCAGCCACTTGCAGACTTATCAGTTTTGGAAAAAACCATAGATGAAGTCAAGCAATCTCTTGAAGCAGCGCAAGTTGAAATAATAAGTGAAAAAAGTGATGGAAGCATTAAATACAAGCAGTCACCCTCGGAATTTCAATTTAAACTTCTTATTAGCCCTGAGAGACCAGAAGCCATTAGTGAAGAACCTCATCATGGCGAAGATCACCTGAAATTTCAAACAAAATTGGATAAAGAAGAAAAAATGACAGATAGTCAAAAATCAGACAGCATTTCACAAAAAGTTAGCTCTCAAGAAGAAATTACTATTTCTGATGAGGATAAAGAGACGGTGATTCAAATTAAAGAATCTAGTCCACCATTGGAATCGGCTGATGTGTCTATAAGGTCGGACAGTGGGCCACATTCAATACTAGAAACTGAGAGCTTTTCTGATCGTGAAGGTTCTTCAAAAGGAAGTCCTGAAGTTAAATTAAGAGTACAAAAACATATAAAAACTAAAGTGGGTGTAGTCGAAAGGCGATCTGCTTCTGAAGTTGAAGGCTGGTCTAGTTCAGGTGAAAGTCATTATCATAGTTTTGAAAATTCGGAAGGCAGACCTTTATCTTCTGATATCGAAGTAATGATGACAGCTCAAAGTGGTACTGAATTTGAAACTGCACTTACAAGTCATGATGTTTCCTCACAGTCGCTGAGAACATCAAAAGACTACTATACTGCTGGTAGCTCACTTGCTTCAAGAGATAGTATGAAAAGTCTTGACTCTGACGGGTCTAGCCACGTAGCCAGTATTGATATATCAGATGCATCGGAAACTTTAGTTCCATCAGCAAATGAGTTAAAAGAAGAGTTGATGGAGAGTAGCACATATGTAGAACAATTTTTACATGAGGTCGAAAAAGAACAAATAATTAAAATAAAAGATGTAAGTGATGAAGAATTATCTGGCGATGAAGACCCAAATAAATCTGACGATATTGAGCTCGTGGGAAAAATGAAAAGATCTCATGAAATGCGTTTTCAACCCAAAGATATGATTCCGGAACATTTTCCTATTGAGGGTGCTTCCGAGAGTATTGAATTCGATGAAGATTCTTCGAAAGACAAAGAAGGATCTGACACTACGATATCAAGCCAGTTTAAAACAGATGAAGTTCTGTCGTCGTCTATATCGAAACTCGATATGTCTTCATCACAATCACAACCAGAACTAGACAAGGAAGAAGTCCAAGAAACGATGACAAAATCAATAACTGAAGGAGAACAAGCTATTCCCTTTTCTATTACGAAAGTTGATAGACCACAGAGAGAATTTGTGGATATAGAAAGTGAAATAATACCCATAGGATCAGCTGAATATGAACAAATTGAAAAGTTTGGTAGTGTGTCGGATGCACTAGAAGATAGAGTCAAAGACGATACAATTATTGTTAAAAGTACAGCAGAACCTGTTCAAAGTGCTCCATGTCCTACTGAAGTAGAAATAAAAGAGGAATGTGTAAAACAAATTATAAAAGATGTTAGTGTTATACCATTTACTGTAACAGAAAGACCTCCTAGTCGCAGAGAGTTTGTCGATGTTGAGGATGACATTATCCCTATAGGATCTAAACAATATGAAGAAATCCTAAAGTCCAAGAGCGATTCTTCTGTACCTAAGACAAAAGTCGAAAAATCTGTCGCTAAGACACCTGAAACGCAATTCGAAAGCAAACAAAGCTCTACATCAAGTTTAAAAACTAATGAACATTTGTCGACACCACATACACCTTTGTCTGCGCCTAGTCAAAGTTCTCTCTCAACTGATAACGGGCGGGAATATGTACTTGATGATATGTATGATATATCCGAAACACCTGAGTTAAAATCTGAACTCGTAACAGAAAGCAGCCGATCTGAACTTGTAGTGACAACCGAAGACAGAACTTTACACTCCTATGAGAAAGAGCAAGAATCTCCAACAAGCGATGAGTTTGAAATGGTAGACAAGCCAAGTGAAATGGATGATTTCGTCGTAATTGAGGAAGTTGCTAAAGAAGCTCAGGAAAGTGATACCGAAGGTAAAAGTGTACAGATAGTGACACAAAAAAGGTATGTGAAACGTCATGATATTGAAGTAGAGGAATATTTGTTGAAAACATCCAAGAAGCAGGAAAGTACTAGTAGCACTTCTGGATCATTGTCTGATGAAGAGTTACTCCAGTATGAAATAGAACAAAAAAGAATACAAGCCCAAGAATTAGCCGAAATCGAAGCTGGAAAACGTTGGATACAAATGCAATTCGAAGGCGATCCGAGGTATGACTACGAACGGGTACCCCTTGAAGATATTAAAGAAGAAGAAATGACAGACTTCGATGCTAGTAGAATTGGTAGTCTAAGTTCTCAAAAAGAATCTATTGGAAGTTATGGTAGTTTCGGTAGGAACTCTTATGGAAGTTATTCAGAAAGTGAAATGGCCTCACGAATGAGGTTTAGAATAAAAGGGGAAAACGACGATATATCGATAAGTTCTTTACAAGAATTTGAAAATCTTGAAAGGGCTCTTATGGAGCAATACCAGCAACATTCTTCCTCTTCTCAGGATTCATTAAATGGATCATTACCGCGACGTTATATTCTCAGTAGGAGTCAAGGTGATGATATATCAATTTCAAGTCTGAAAGAGTTCGAAGGACTTGAATCTGCTTGCCTTGAAGCCTTAAAGGCTGAACTATTAGCTAAACAAAAAGAAGCTCTCTTACTCGCCGATCCTAAGATTGTAAGCGGAAGTTTCCTAGAACAAGAAAAGCGATCCTACGAAAGCAGTTCAGAAAGTAGTCCACCGTTAAAAGGTGGAAGCCCAGGTCAAAAAAGTGGAAGTCCTTCTCAAAAAACTGGAAGTCCATCTCAAAAAAGCGGTAGTCCCTCTCAGAAAATAGGGAGCTATGGTAGCCCCTCACAAAAATTGTTAGCTGATTCAGCAGCAATCCGAAGGTTAATAGAACAACAAATGGCTTTAGAACAAAGAATGCAAGAGCAAGGTGCGCCTAAAATTATAACAGTAAAAAAATATGATGATAGGGGCGCATTTTTTGTTCCCGAACCGGAACCGGAATCCGAAACGTCACGAGCTAAGCCTGAAGAAGTAGTGGAAGAATGCAAAAAATCTTCATCGTTTATTTGTGCTGCAGCCCCTAGCGATGGTTCTGCAGAATCTATTCCCGGTGATTGTGAAGAAATGATGAAAATATTAGATCAGGAAGAAAAGACTAAAAAAGAACAAAAAGATAGTACAATCGTAAGTGATGGAGGGATAATAGAGGTTGTACGAACAACTACAGTAATCCAGCAACGATTTGTCGACGGAAAGAAAGTCTCGGAAACTGTAACTAGCACTGAAGGAGAAGGTGCGATAGATATACCTTCGCGACCGGCCCCTTTCGATGAAAGTGGAATGTCTTACGGTTCTGAGATGTCCTCGTCTTTAGCATCACAACCTTCAGAAATGGATAGCTTAATGACTGTGATTGAAAGGCACACTTCAGAAGGCGAAATAGTCACTACATCTAGGCAAACTATTACGTCGTCAGATAGGCTTGAAGACTTTGATTTTTCTAGGGAAGGGAGCGCAGTGCGTGAGCTATCGCCTTCCTCCGGGAGGTCGGTAGCTCACAGCATTGTATCCCTTTCCGGTAAACATTTAACAGATCCAGCGAGCGGCTCTTGGAGCGGGCAGGACGAAGAGCTTAGTTCTTCTGGCAGTTTTAGTCGGTATGTAAAAGTATATTGTGACCATAATTACTTATATGATTTAAGATATTAAAATTATCAAATAGGAAATGTACACGAGCAAATAACTTTTTTGTATAGCGCACGTGCTGATCTGATGCTGGGTAGTACAGACAGCCTCGAAGCAACGAGCTCGAATGCCACCAGAGCGACATACAATTACGAAGTTGATACACCTATGACTGGGAGTTTAACATCCGGAGGTAAGGATACTTTGTTAAACGTTATCGTTGTATATCCTAAATCAAACTAAAAAGAGACTTACTTCTTTACTTTATGTAATGTTTAACTGTATAAATATTGATTTTTTTTTTCTTTACGAAATCTATTAAATCATACCTGATAAGCTGTTTTTTAAAAACAGCATTATATTTATAGGCTATAAATATGAATAAATCATAGAGATAAATTATATGAATACAATAACATACGCATATACAACGACTATAATTTAACTAATTATCATTATGCTTGATTTCCTTCATAGAAAATGTGAAGTGTTTGCCATTTTCAAAATCGGCCCTTAATTATAATCCAAAATTTATTACATTTGGACGTAGAAGTTTAAGCTATACAAAAATTACAGCGTATTATAAAATATTGCTTCATTTCACTTATAAAACTATACATTATACGCATTATTTATATTTAGCATGTCGTTTAAACTCAGTTTTAAAATTACAGACAGATGCTCTCTCATCCTCGCTTTCATGACAATGTATGAATTTTATATGTATTGCTATCCCGCCAAGCTTGATACTAATCAGAAAGATAACAGCGGTTCGCCCTCCAGGGTCGAACACCATGGTGTCCTCTCTGGACACCTTGGACCCAGTCACTGCGGTACAAATGGAGAGCATGGAACACCAGTCCACTAGTGAACATTATTCCCATGAATACGGGGTGCACGAACCGGACTCCGATACGGAGCGATTGGTGAGTTATTTCAATCCTATACAAAACTGACATTTTTTAAAAGTTTATCAACTTACAAGTTAACGTCAACTATTGTATATATGAAAATCAATAATTGAAATCAGATCTAGTGTCTCTAATTATATTGACTGTTTTAGGAACTGGATGGAAAGGTACCGAAGCCAAAAGAACGTACAATAATGTTCGACAGTACCGACACCCTGAGCGCCGTCAGCGGCGACAACTCTGTAAGAGAGGCCACTGTGGAGGCGCCGGCTGCAACGTTCTACATAGGAGACACACCCATCGTCAGAGGTAATTCAGTTTACACACACGATAAGAACAGTGATTACGGTGCACTCGCTAATTGATCGCTTAGTAAAAACTTGTTGAAGGATAACAACAGCGAAACACGTAACGATAGAATAATATGATATGAATATCTTGCATTTGTAAGCCAATACTGACACGACCAGTCTATTTTTAATTAGATGTATACTAATTGGAATCTAATTAATTAATATTTAAGTATATACTTATTTTGACGAGATATACAAACAATGCCGACCTAATGACGTCAATCTTGAATATTTTAAGTATATTATAATATTGTTGAATAGACAAAAAGCAAATTTGAATGTCACAGGCGAGCGGCGAGAACATGAAGCTGAGCACGAACCGACTCTATCTGGTAGTTGCCCGGCGTCTCTACCGCCGACCACGCAGCCCTCGCCGCCAGTACCAGCTCAGAGAAGGTACTTTGAAATTTTAGAAATCTTCCAATTTTAATTTCTCACTTCCAATACGTAGTCACGACCTATTTATTTCTGCCAGCTATTGATGATAATCTTTGCTATTTATTCTTCCTTTCAGTTACCTTTTTTTATGATTTTCACACAACATTTATCACCTTTGACGTTTTATCTATCGCTTTGTAAGGATCTTGTTTATTTTCGTTCTTGTCCAATGGTACCCCGACATCTGTCGTTGCCCCGCCGCCGGTCCGCGCTGTACCCGCCCACTAAAACGTAATGTTATCATTGCAGCTGCTATTGTTTAAGTCACTCTCAAGAAAAGTACGACAAATAGGTACACTCTTTATATTATTCCGCTTTTTTACTTTTATTTTGCTCATCACCGTATTATTATATAATCATCGTTTGAGCTTCTTCACTTTTTATTTGTTTTAAAATGTTTCGTTTGAATGTTGAGGTGTTTTTTTTTTATTTGTGAAATTGCTATTCACAATGCTTCCGGGAAAGCATGAAGAGTGACAGTTAACGAACTCTAGTGGAACAAATTGTAATAATGCGCTCCCATCGCTTTCATCTTAGTTGACATTTCCAAAACATTTTAATCAAGAAACTATTGTTTGTTTTATCTTTTACACTATCTTTTGTATGTTGCATTTTCTTTTCAGATCCTTGACGATGCTCGCGAAATCGCCACAGTCGAGTCTCGATGAAGCTGCAAAGAAGTAGATTATATTTTAGAACTTTCTAGAGTTCTATTATCTTTATTAACTTCATTTAACTCTTCGATAGTAATTTATTTATTAGTATTTCGTTCGTTAGGTTTAAAAATAGCAGCTAAATGGCTTAGCTATATTGCACGGTGCGCAATATCTATGTTCTCAACAAACAATAGCTCCTATGTTGACTAAATCAAAAACCTACTAAGATAATATGACTCTCCTTACCTATATTGATAAGGTAGATATATCAACTAAACGATGTGATAGTTTTGAGGGATTCATCCACACTACGTCCTGAAAGTCCATAACTGAGAGTTGATAGTTTTAATCATTCCGAGTCTCTTACATTTGACTTACGGACAGACTATTTACAGTGTCACTAATATAATTAGGTGATCAAATAAAGCTCAGTACGTATGTCCGATTTACGTAACCGAATACTTGTTCAAAATGTACAATTTGTTCACTATCTGTGCGGGCGTCGGCCGTACGTTCCGAGTTTACTTTTTGGATAGTATTTTGGTACCCGCTTTTGTACTGTACCGTCGGTTTTTATACGGCACTGGTCCAGGCTACTTCGACATATAACCTCTTAGGTAGCGCTTAGCCTAAATATAGAAAATACCATGCTTGTTCATTACAACGTTAAACACTGTAGACGAAGTATTAACTATTTTGTAAGATTACGATCTAAGTAATGTTTTGACGATATCCATTTCAAAGTTGTGTCAATGGAGACCTCTGTAGAAATAAATGAGGACGCAGAACAATTTGACACTATCGATCCCTTTCTCGCTTGTACAGAATAAAGCAAGTGTGTTAAGAAAGTACAATGGGACAAGACGTATAATTTTATTTGGAATGATGCACAATTTTTCAAATAACTTAGCTAGGTAGAGGTAAATGTAGAGTAAGGTAGCGGCAACATCTCTACGGCCAACCTACACTTAAGCTATCGGTAGGTCTCATTCATTGTGATATCGAAGTAAAATACATAGCTTTTTTACTATTAGTTTAAAATTATCATTATGAATATTAGTGTGCATAATTAATTTTAATTTTATAGTGCTTATTGAAATTTTTATGTGAATTTGTTTTCCTTACGATTTATTTATTTATTGTTTGTAATGTATTTTGAATTAAGTTGTAACTTTTATAACATAGCTATTGATCTAGAGGTAAAAATAGATGGAGCGGAAATTAGGATAGATAGAAGGATGGTTATTAATACATTTTATAACGCCGATAATTTTCAAAGTTGGTCGTAGATACAATACGCTACTGTTTATATATAAGGGCTTGCTCACTTCCAAAATGTTTTAATCATATAAATATTAAGGTTTGTAATCTATTGTGGTTTGGTATAAATAATAAAACTAAATAAGGGAAGGACGAAGTTCTAGGATTGGAGAATAGAAGGGATGAGACTGAAGTGGGTTAAAATAAAATCTAGACATTAAAACTAACAGAAAAATCTGAAAGCTTAGCTACACACGACTGCAGGAGCTGTTTTTGAGCGAGTATCTTAAGCAGACGGATCCCCCGAAATAGGAAGTTGGGGTTCAGAGCTGCCATCATATATACATATATATATAAATTATAGTTAATTTCGTTTTATAGGTAATATCGGTGTGCTTAAAATTGGTGTTACGTGTATTGCAAGCGACAAGTCGCGACGCTATATTAAGTTGAATTAAAACCAGTTGAGTTGCTCTATTCGAATGTTTCACGTTGTCTTTGTAATATGCTAAATATTCTATTGATTGATAAATATTATTGAATATTGAATAAAAACGCTATGTCTCATATTTACGCGTGTTGTTTTATTTATACCTACCGTCCCATTTCTTTTGACAGACGGAGTTGAGTGGAGTTTTGCAAGTTGCATATATATTTGAATGTTTCTTAATAGTTGAAGTGTTTGTAATAGTTTCTCTACAGATTACATAGCGCCATGCATTATTCGAATTGATGCCCTGTTAATGGTTCAGTGAAGGTAGAAATACGGATTCATAGAATGAAAATATTTCAATGACCTTTATTATGCATTATAAATTAATGGATTGAGGAGGTAAGCCGGTACATATGTATGTATTCATGTGCATATATATACATAGTATTTAAAAACATCACTTAAAACGCCACGTAAATAATAATAAAACGTAACATTACGCCTATTATCCCCGAAGAGGTAGGCAGAGGAGTGTAGAACACTCCCACAATTCACCAGTTACGTTTACGTCCCAATATGGAATAGGTGGCGAGCCTATTGCCATGCACCGGGCACAAATCCAGACTCCGAGACACTACTAGAAAATCTAAATTAGAAAAAATCGGCAATGCTATTATTTATAAAGCTTTTAAAAATTTGATTTTATCATCCATCCAAGGGTAGATTACACATTGTATCGTTTAAGTGTTATTATGTAAACGGGACCGTAAGCATTTCATTTGCCCATAAGTAATGAAATCAGTCCAATGTACATTCATAAGTCATGGACGCGCTCAGTCCGTAAGTGCCGTGCAGCGACGAAACGAAACAAAGTTTACGAGCCCCGCGCACCGGCGCGCCGCTATAAATTCCTAAGTAAATAACGAATGCATTTATTAAATCTAATGAAGTAATAAACTAGTTAATGCTTGGCCGGTGCGCCACGTTGCCCGAGTACTCCGCTAAGTACGGGGAACCACGCCACTGCACTGCATATTGGCACATACATATTATTCGTTAATTAAAATAAATTTTGCTGATATTATACCTAATGTACGTTATTTTGAAAATAGCTACAACTTATCTCTTGCGTTCTTTAAGACTGTTACCATAACACTGCGGCTCGTAATCATCTATGGGAGCTCCGTCGATCCTGAGTGACTAATTAAATTCATTATACATAGGACGGCAGTAACTACTACTTTAATGAAAATTTTATACCTTATATTTGCACGATAGGCAGAATATAATATTCATTTAACTGAGTAGAAATATAGTGATCAAATGTTACGTATAAATATTATACACATATGTATAAGTGCATACTCGTAAATTAATATTTCAAACGTTAATGGACACGGACATGAAAAATACATTAAAGGATCTTTAAAGAATGTAATCGCTAATAAAAAATTATTGCATAAGATAATTGACTTGAATGGTAATCTCAGCTCGCCGAGAAGGATATAATTATCTCCTAATTTTTATTGTTTAAATCCTATTACATAAGTTTAAGCTTTACCAAATCCGCTTACAAAGTACAACATTCAGCGAAATTCTGTAATGTACAAAACAATTTCTACTACGCAAGGCCAAATTACTAAATGAGTCGAAATTTTGCCTCCTCACGGCTTGCCAAAGGTAAGAATGGTACAGAGAGAAAACTGGAAAAATCTATGTAGCACGTTAGGGTGGGTTGTAGCTGCTTAGAGCGCAGGTTACGGGCCGAGCAGCTGCGCCGAATTCTCACATTCACGAGAATTACGAGCCGTCTTATTAGTCCACGTGTGCTTAGCGCAGGTTACACTGTCGATGGACCGTGATCCCCTGGTCCATCTAACACTTGTTCTTGTATTTATTCATTTCTCTCCGAATGCGCCCATTCTAATTGGTACATAATCAATTTCCAAGTTGCTTGTTAATTTCTGGGCCTTGACTTTTGTTTACGAAACGCTGTAGAAAGACGCAATAAACTGATATTTTTGATCATTTTGTACGAACGTGATATACGAGAATAAGTGTAACCTACATACAGCACATACATACAGCAGGTGCATAGAGAGTGAATTTAATACGTACTTAGATAATTTTTTCACACTCGGCGTAGGTAGGTATATCTAAGCAAGATTTATAGTACGAACGCACTGCAAATCAACAGTAACAGAGAGCGTGTGCAGGTCGGCCATTAACGTCGAATCAGCGCGATATCACGCCGACAAACGACGCCGCTACTCGATTTACTGAGAACAAAGAAACAGTCTCTCCTACTTTTCTTTTGTAGAACGAATCGACGACAGTTCGCACTCTATTACTGGGCCATTCATTCGCTCAAATGAGCCGCTTAATTTATCGCTCCTTCATTAAGCTCTTTAAGTTCAATGCTAGATTGTTTAGCATGTCATGGCGGCAGTATTCGATCGAAGTTAATGTATTTTAGGTAGATAGAGTACCAAAATGTCAATATGTAAATATATGGATTTTTTTACTCACGCAGATATCAAAACATGTTCATTAAACAAATACTTGTCCTAGGTAGGAATCGAACCCATGGTCTGCGGCTTAGTAGTCCGATTCACTAAACTTTGGATTAATGGATCCCTCAATATGCAACCAGTAATATTGATAACCTGAGTTCTAGAAATTTCTCTCCAAAAAAATCAGACATTCTGATGAAGGTAAATATAGCAATATCCTTTTTTAGCAACATAAGCAAGACGGAGCCACAATTTGTTGTGAAATCTGTCCACCAGGCCGATGTAACTATCGCCTATTTCTGTTTCACTTTGGTTCAGTGAGCGATAAAGTCTGAATAATATATAACCGAACGCGTATTGGACCTACATCTCACTCGAGCCTCTTGCCAAAACTTGCGGTGCCTTTAGCAAACAAACCCGAGTTAATGGCTTAATATTGATGCGTGTCTCTGACATTTTGTTACTTAGTGACCCAATGAAAGGGGTTCGCAAGAGGTCGTGAGAGGTGTGAGGACCCGGGGTGGCTCTTAGTAACTATTTTGCTTTCGAAGTTGTAATTAAATACTGAAGGTGCTATGTAATAAAATACAGTAATAAAAAATGAGTAAGGTAGAACTTGCAAATGGATATGCAAACTTCTTCATGTTCAGTAGTCCTCGCAACTTGTACACAAATAGCCGCCACCTGTAGCTTCCGAGCCGGTATCTGCCGAATACTTGGTAAGTGGTAAACATTTGCCATATCTTACAATATGTAATCGTACGAAGCGAGTGTACATTTGCCACATCCTACAATATGTATTCGTATGTAGTATGTATTTTTTTATATCGGAACATCTACACACACGGCTATCTGATCCCAAACTAAGCGTCAAGAGAGCTTGTCGTATGGTAACAAGACGGCTGATAAAATATACATATAAATATATACTTAAACATATTTTTTTTTACATCCAGACACGGAAAAAATATTTGTGCTTATAAAACAAATATTTATTCTGGGTGGGAATCGATCCCACGAGCCCCGGCGCAACAGCCAAGTTCGCTAACCACTGCACCAACGGGCCAGTCAAAGTATTTGTATGTATTACATTACATATATTGAAGTATATTCGAGTGCAGTATGAATATATTTTAGGTAATTTTCAAGTATGCAATTATTGTACCCAGAAAGTACTGTACACAATACAATCAAGATATAATATTTTTTTTTATTTAGTAAAGTAACTTCACGCCTGTAATCCCCGAAGAGGTAGGCAGAGGAATGCAGAACCACTCCCACGTTTCACCAGTT
>DWTO01000491.1:0-20944 GCA_018244755.1 Jemadia pseudognetus | reverse complement strand
GACAGACAGACAGACAGACAAAAAATTTACTGATTGCATTTTTGGCATCAGTATCGATCCCTAATCACCCCCTGATAGTTATTTTGAAAATATATTTCATGTACACAATTGATCTCTCTACAGATTTATTATAAGTATAGATAAAGCAAAGCTTTGGAGTATAGAATAAAGTTTTAATTATTTTACGTGAGAAAAACTGCATTGTAACAGGCTGTAGTAACAATTGGCCGTTACCGTCTATAGACATCTTCCATCGGCCTTGAACAAGACTGTAGAAATGAGAATAATGACTTATCCTAGTCAGCATAACTTATTAATGATAAACTTTATTGATGGCAGGACAAAATGTTATTACTTAATACAGATACTAGTCTATGCAACTTAAATTATAACTGCAATTGAGTTGTCGCTATTTAATTAATAACTGCTTTATAATATTATTTTATAGCAATAGAGCAGTCATAACTGAACATTAAAATATTGTCGTGAAAACAATCAAATCATACTCAGTAATAATTCGTAAAAGTTCGTACGTAAATAACTTTACGCTGGTTTACAGCGTTATTGAAATGTTTTTAAACAAACCTGTTATCTGGCTGTTGGGTGAATAATGAGATGAAGACGCTATGACTCGGTACGGAATGCTGGACAGGGGCTGGGATCTGTGTTGTCCGTGGTTAGGTTGGTTCGCCCGATCCTTCACACAAGCATCTATCGGAGCACCGTCCGGGAAACTTCGCACGCCCACACAAAATACTAACACCGCCAGAATTTTCGACAACATTATCAACAGTCCTCTATTCCCAAGTCAGTTAAAGCCACGATACTCGGAAGTTATTCGGCCGAACATCAAACTCGTACTGTGCATGTGCCGCATATGACGCTCACTTTTGTATGCGTTCGAAAGGATTTAGATTTAACCGAGACGAAAGAACTCAATGATAATATGAATTAAAATACTATTTAATTGCATTTAGATATCAACGTATATTTTATGACAAGACTATACATGGGCTTTTGATCTCTGAGGAGGCACAGCCTGTGTTACGGTAACTAGATGGCTGATAAAATAGGTAGGTACATACTACATTCATGCATATGTAGGTACATTTATTTGTAACTGATAGATTCAAATTTAAAATAACGTCATAAATTCACACGTTTTATAATTATCTTTGCCCTAATATTTTCTATTGGTAGCTCAAAACTCGACATACATATATAAGATGTTAAATAAAAAATATTTTTATGCACAGCTTTTATTAAAAATAATAAGTTAGCAAAGCAAAAATAAATAAATTTATGGTAATAATGAATAAAAAAATTAAACCCTCCCATGGTCTTAATTAAGTTTAGTAATACCTTACTAAATTACTAATTAATGATCACCGATGAATGTTCTCGCACGTTAGTTTTGTTGCGGCAATTTCTCAACATAAGTTGCCTTGTCCACTTCTATACGGTGAGAAGAAACAAGTTCAGGATTCAAATCAATATTATCTTTATCGTTCGTTTCAATGTATTGCATTATTTCGTTAAACATGTTTTCACAGTCTTCGTAGTCGGATTCAACATCAATTATTGCGATGCCAATCGATCGCTCCTGATCTTCACCGGCGTTTCGATCTTTTGTCATTTGTGTATTTGATTTTGAAACCATTATATCCGAACCAACGTGTGATTCTTCATTAATATTTGAGACACCCGGCTGTTTGTTTTCATTAGGCATCTCATTGTTGCATTGATTTGCTTCATAGTTATCTACAGAATTGTTGTATATGGTGTCAGCGGGGGAAGAAATCCAATCCGAACAACCAATTGAAACACTGGAGGCATTTGTGAATCCATAATAATCTTCAATTTTAGAATGTCTATTTGGTATGAATCCTGAATCATTATCTACATCTGACCTTTCCAAGCAATCGTAACCTCCATTGCAACAGCCTTGTTCAATCGTTTCGTACACGGGGTCTAAGATTTCGGCTAATCGTTCGCTGGCTTGTATAGAAATTATTTCAGCTACATGCAATTTTGGTTTCATTGTTGCATATTGTTTTTTCAAGTCATCAATGTTGTTCGCAGGCAAGCCAGTACTGAATGTGAGTCTTCTATCTGAACTCGGGTCAAAGCTCATACGCTGGTTACCCTCACACGAGGAACCACGAACGCGCGACACTACAGCGATTTCAGCTTTTCTGTACGTGGCTTTGATTAACGAATGAACCTGAAAATAACCGTATTTTTCGATGAATTATATTATTAATATCCCTAACAGATCAATAAGTATGTTAAATAATAATTGTTACCTCCTTATTAACGTAGCAGAATAACAAAGCTACGAGAAATCCTTGCTGACCTTCCACTGTATAAGCTATGTAATAATATATTTGTTCACCGACACATTCAGATGTGTTCGGTCGAATTGCGGTGAATAAAAATTGTACTCCGAATATGGGTATTAGAAATAGACATGCTTTTACTGTGTTTCTGTAAAAAAGA
Organism: Jemadia pseudognetus; assembly: GCA_018244755.1. Taxonomy (NCBI): domain Eukaryota; kingdom Metazoa; phylum Arthropoda; class Insecta; order Lepidoptera; family Hesperiidae; genus Jemadia; species Jemadia pseudognetus. The sequence goes on along the minus strand of DWTO01000491.1, from coordinate 18,445 downwards.
TATTTTTACTAATGAATTTTATACAATCAAGAGTTACATGATATAAACCTGGAGATATATTTAATTAATACATTACTTACAATTGATTCACGTTTTCGGAATTTCTTATTTTAGTGAGCAAAACCCTCAGGACGTCGACGAATAGGACAGCATTGATCAACAGCATGGCGATCCTCGGTGCGTCCAGCGCCCACTGTATGTTGTCTACAGTGTACACCACCCAACAAGAATGGTCGTTGAGAACATCCATTATTATAGTCCACACCGCTACCGGCACTATAGCGATGACTGTAAAAAGTTTGACACGATATATACAAGTTGAAATTGTTCTATCTGTAGTTTAATACAAGTTGAAATAGTTGTATCTATAGTTGTACGCAAGATGAAATCGTTCTATCTATAGTTGTATACAAGTTGAAATTGTTCTATGTATAGTTATATATAAGTTAAAATTGTTCTGTGTATAGTTGTATACAATTTCAAATTGTTCTGTTTATAGTTGTTTACAAGTTGAAATTGTTCTATCTATAGTTGTTAACAAGTTGAAATTGTTCTATCTATAGTTGTATACCAGTTGAAATTATTCTATTCCACGTGGATGATCGAATCCAAAAGATCCTTTAGCATCATTTACATACATAAAAATTTCGACACTGAAGACAAAACTGGAATTGAATTATTAAGTTTTAAAAAATCGATGACCTATTTTTATATACGCTAAATATAGACTAATTCAGATATAATAATTTGACTTACCTGCCCCCAGTCCATACAGCCACTTCATTTTCAGTTGTCGCCTGAACACCGCTACAATGAGCCGGTGCAAGAAGACCCCTTCAATCAACATGCAGACGAACACAGCATTGCCGGCTATTCTCTCGGCGACGGCGAGGACCCGGCAGCCGACACTGTGACGAGACATCACAGTGTCTCCTGTGTTCGTCAGCTCGTCCATGTATACCTAAAAAATATGTGACTTAAATTAATGTCATCAACAAACTTAAATGAAATGTTTATGTAATTAAGGGAAATTTTATTGTAAATGTCTTTCATAGACCTCGTCGGTCGTGTTGGTTGCAAGTGCGACTGCCGATCGGTCGGGCACTCAAATTTTTCTAATTCAGATTTTCTGGTAGTGGCTCGGAATTTCGAAATGTCTCCAGTGTATGGCAATAGGCTCACCGCCTATTCCATAGTGGGACGTAAACGTAACTGGTGAAACGTGGGACTGTAGGTAAGTAGGTACTACATTTCGTTGCCTACCACTTCGAGAATTACCGTTACGTTTTAAAACCAAGCTAAACAAATAAACGTTTTGGTGGGACAAATATTTATTCGCTTGTTTACAAGCATCCAAGAGAGATAAAAAAAAGAAAAAATAACGTAAGGAAAAGCTAGAAAATGACCTTATTTAACTTACCACACTCCTGCTAATAATTACAAGAGCATTTCTGATGACTATGGAAATGAGCAAATTTCTGTGCAGCGCCACTCTCGTGACCCTGAGACGTTTGTAGAAGATGAAAACGAATATAGCAGGAACACAGGACGCGATGGAGAAGCCCAACACTGCGATGTAGAAGCGATACCGCCGTATCAACCGCGGCGTGATGCTACAAGTACTGTAGTCAGTCTGAACCTCCCACGTGCCGTTGGCGTAACACTCTTTGCTGCTAAAATCTGACACACAAATTTTTAATTTGTTTAATTTACCCCTAAGCGTCACATGCAGTATAGATTCGCAAGTAGTTAAAAAGTATTTTAAATTTTCATACATATCTTCATATACATTTTCATACATATATGTATGTAGAGAGCACAGAGTGCCAAATATCTCTATTCTTGCACACCATAAATTTTCATCATGTCTGTATTTGTGACTATAGGTATCATAAGAATTAGAGATTACGTGAGAATTGATATTAGCTTTAAAAAAAATATCACAGATATATAAATTCAATAATGACAGTACATACGATGGCAAGAAGGCCCCGCGTTAGAATAAGCGAATTCGGAACAAATTTCTTGAGCGATGACTCCGGCATCAGTGGAGGGCCAACATGTCCAGCCGTCAAATGTCGTTTCACATTGACTTGAATCTGAAAGTAATAGAATATTTATCCTTAACATTTGTTTAATCTTTGTGTATCAAAAATTCGTTCAAATTTGTTAATTTTAACAAACGCTAGTTAGGTATTCAGATGCCACGGAGGAAGCGAAATGTTCAAGGATTTCTAAATTTATTCGATTTTTTTTTATATCGTTACTGAGCGGAGGTGGCGAGATGAAGACCGCATCCAGATTCGAAATTAGACACTGTCATGAAAACCAAGCACGATACATTCAAGTACTTTTTAAAAATATTTCCTCAATAGCATACTTGGCATGATTGTCTATTGTGTTTGAGGTCATAAACCTTTATTTAGGATCGACCATCTTTATATATTTTACCAGTAGCGTTTGTTTCTCCTAACATGTAATGGCTGCAACAGTCACTAGCTTCGTCGAAGCATTTTTCCCAGCGTCCGTGAGCTGAAGTCACTAAAGCATTTCGAACGATGCTGGCCACTTCTTCAAAGCCAGGATCGAGCGGGTAACAACCACATATACCATCTTCTTTTGCCTGAAACACGAGCATAAACCAAATAAAGAATGTAATATCAGTTCCCATTTCGCAATGTTGTTGGTTATATTGCTTATTAATTTTCTAGAGTTACAATTTCTATCTCGAGTTATATTTCAAGTTAGAAACTCTAAAAGTACAGGATGTAGATTTCCACATATGACAGGTTACATAAAAGGAGTATTTTTTTAGTACCAAAAGTGTAATCAAGACTATAAATAAGGAGTAAAGAAACTGAGTGAGGATTTACAATAATTAACTTGACAAAACAATTAAAATTAAAACATCTTATGATCAGGATGTAATGCTTTTATCAATAATCGTGAACAGATAATTTATTTGACAGATTAATACAATGTACTTGTTATTGAATGCAGAAGTCGATAATATCAGATTTATTAATGAATTTACATTGTATCCTTTAAGAATTCGTTTCGTGAGTTTTAAAAGACTGCACATGGTCAATAAAACATGAGCATTTGCTGTCTTTTGTACGTATGCCGTATAGGTAACTCAAGCAAATAGTGAATGAACATAATGTCACAGCTGATTCATAGGTGCAAAAATTACAACAATAATTAAAATCTGACAATGCATCATAAATGGTAGTCGAATTGCACGCAGAGTTAATAATTTTCCCAATCATGGAAAATTGGCAAGTGCAAGCATTTGACGTCTATGTGATATAAACGGTACTGACGATCTCTATACAAGGCGCGAACCAGTTCTCATAGATGCATCTCGCGCTTAAACTGATGTTGTTAAATCCAGCCACGTAGAGAAAATCTGGGGTGAACAGGAGGCACCCCCTTCCTGCTACCCAACGGTACACTTGCTCGGGGTATCTTATATTGCGGTAGTTGCAACTCTTCCCTGTAACAGGGACTGAATTGGGTAGTTCCTGGAATTAACGAAATCATATTAATAAAAACGTGATGCAATGAAACGTAAAATAAACGTAACATCACGCCTGCAATCCTCGAAGAGGAAGGCAGAGGAATGTAGCACACTTCCACGTTTCACCGGTTATATTTACGTTCCAATTGGTGGTGAGCCTATTGTCACACACCGGACACGTTTCCAGACTGTCAGTCACAACACAACCAACGAGGCAGTCACAATAAAAATGCAATAAATTCAATAATGCTATACAGTAAACATTAAATAAATATACAAAAAAAAACAAATAAGTATTAGCTTCACTTTAATCATTGCATGAATCGATTTATTTTCTTTATCAAAAAAACCGAAGTCTAAATGATTCGCAAGCTAATTATAATCGTGATTATTACAATTAATGTATATATCTGTAATATGATTATACGCGACAGTGATAAAAGCAAGTGTGTGGGATATGTAGGTGTAGGTACCTCGCAGAAATAAATGTTTGGTTTCTCGCACGCCAGATGCACGGTGTTATGGACCGCGACTCGGGTGTCGCGTTTTTGCCAAACACTCAAATCGACCTTAACAGGATTCAGCCCATCGTTGTAGTAGGCTTCCACCTACAATTTAAATTTTGCCATTGGTTATGTATACAGATATCCAAGTATTATGCACTAAGTATTGTTAAATATGAACAGCGTATAAAATAAGTAGGTATATCTGACTGCATGTGTTGGTAGAGGTAATCAAGTCAGTTCCATTTATGTTAAATAAATAAATGTTCATCGAGGATATATTAGAATATTACTTAAAACACATTCATTATTAAGTACATTAAAAAGCTAAATTACCTCAAAATTATGTACTTAATTTAAATTAATTCTTTATAGTAGGCAGAATGCTAGTAATTAGTAATCTCTATTTTCAAAAACAAATTTTGAAAAACATTCCATAAGATTGCATTGTATTACTAATTACCGATTGAAAAGGCCATTTTGCTAACCACAACACCCGCCCTCAGAAATAGCAATATAGATTATGATAGTTTTGCAATTTCTGAAAACGGTAATGATTGAAATACGCAGTTTTTATTGTTTTTGTTTGATGTGAATATTGAATGCTTTGATGTTTTGAATTGATTTTGATATATTGAACATGTGAATTATAGTCAAATATTAACAATTCGGGTGTGCCTTTGTGTGTCAATTTAAAAATACCTGTGCTCCCAAAATAAATATCCAAATCCAGTAGCGAACAGGCACAATCCGCAGCCTACGAGACCAAACCATGATTAAAAGTAATACACAACACTTGTTACGTCCATAATAAAAATCACGATATTTTTTATAATCACGTTAGCATGCATGTTTCAATCATAGCATATTTAGCAAACTAATCGAATGCTAAGGCATCGCAGATCGATAACAGACTGGCATCAAACATTCCAGCGCGAGGCAAAACCATAACAGCTTTTGTTGTTGCACCGGACTCACAATATATTTTCTTTGTGGCCAAGACAGCGCTTATTGTGCTGAACACCAGTGTTTGTAAATTATCTACGTCCACAATCAATTGTTATCGCTCGTTAATCACTAAATATTCCGTGATTCCCTTACTAATGCTCGAAAACCTTATCTAATTTGTGTAACTGGAAAAAAATGTATTTATACATGAGCATTTCACATGGCGTTTGCTTTTATCTTCAAATATGATATAGCTATTTGCGAATTCAACTTTAAAGATATTCACAATGGCCATTCAGCGTTTCCAGACGATATTGCACAGAGTTTGCATATTAAATATTTATGCATATTCATAATTTCAGTGCGATTTCTTGCTAACTTTACAAATTGTCTGGGCACGCATTTTCAGTGCAACCTAACACCAATTTAGGAATAGTTTTCTTTTTAAACCTTGGATTGTGTACATGCAGTGCCATCATTTTGTAGGTACAGAGTAATCGTGGATCGGTAAATATGTATAAAGTTGTCTTAAACAGCAATGTTCATTTGACAATGTCCGCACAAATGTAATGTTATATATTTTATTTAAATCTTTTTTTTAAAGAACTTTTTTTTTAATCCGGATGAAACGAATTGAAATTGAATGGATGGGTCTTAAGCGTACTCCAATCTGCTTGTTTCTTCTACACGGAATGTTGAAGTAATATGTACTGTACATATTTTCAAAATGAAATAAATCCGTTTATATTATTCATGAAACTATAATTAGACTTAATCATTTAATAATAGACCACGTCAACACATGAAGGATATTATTAATAGCAATGCGTTACGGATGCGTTTAGTACAATTAAACATGTCTCAGGTAGATAAGCTGCGTGATTCAATTATATCGATTCAATACGTAATTCAAATTATATTCAATCTATAGGTACTTGTGGCACTTATATAAATAAAATTAAGGTCAAACAAATCTCTCTTTCACACAGGTGACAAACTCCCCTACCTTTTCATGATCGCGTGAACCATAAACACTTTGAATGGGAAAATAAATAATAAGAAAATTACTAATAGACATAAGTTACGAGTGTGTACGTTATGTGTAAAGAAGTGTGTATTATATCTAAAGAATTTCTAATGAGCAGACAGCAAATAGAGGTGGTCGCTACTGCATTTGCCACCTACTGCGATATGGACTGTGGGATTAGAACCGCTAGGTATCGGTTAGTTCTGTTAAATATTAACTGACAAAAAATTACAGAATTGGAGTTGTTGGTAATATTACTCCAGATAGGACATGTTAGTATAATACAGCTAATAATAGTCGGCGTCCTATTGGAGATGGTCACTTCTAGAAAACATTGACCTATAACCACACCTTTCAAATCGAAATATAAATAATTTAAACTAGTTTTAAGTATGTTTCCTTGACTAACGTAGGTATGTTTTAGGATGGGACGACTAGTTTCAGAATTCCGACCTCGTATAGGACCTCGTATATTCAAGTCTGGCCATTTCGTAAAAAAATAGGTGAATTAAAACTGTACATATATAAACGTGTATAAACATTAAAAACTCACCAGACATTGTACAGTAAAATAGTTTTTAATAGCTAACTGTGTTGATAAAATTAATAAGGTGATTCCTAGTGTGTGTCCAAATAATTTAAACGATGCGTAAAAAAATTGCCTGTCAAAAATTACATTATTATATGTATTTAGAAAAGAACCACAAACATAAAATACAATAGGTACTGCCATAAAATATTAATATTACGATTACATTATAACTATAATACGTATATTTATAGAAATATCCTTTTTGTAGTTTTTCCTCAATTGTCAAATTTCGTTACATAATATTAAGCTATTAGAATAGAATGTGGCATGAAAAATTAAATGAGTTAAATTTAAGTTTGAATGTGATATAGTATATAAATATGAGTCATATTCGGGAGTTCAATCTCTTGACCTATATTGAACAATAGTATATAGGTCAGATTCGTCGAAAAACAGGTAAACATCACGCATGGTATTTCCCTACATTTAAGGAAAATCGTATAGTTTTTTTGCTTATTAGAATTATCACACATATATTTAAAAGAGTAGGGTCACGGACAGTTTTGAAATATGTCATTTAGTAAAACCCACAAAGACCCTTGCTTGCGATAACGGAGACGGAAATAGTGAAAAGTACGTCATAGTGAACCAACCGTTGATAATAATCGCTAAGGATAATCGAATAACAAAACAACAATTGCGTATGATGATATAGGTACCTAAATCAGGCACAATACGAAATATATAATTCGTATTTATGAATTATGGTTTACATTACATTGACAAATAACTAATATCCATGTTTTAAAACGTAACATCACGCCTGTAATCCCCAAAAGAAGTAGACAGAGGAGTATACTCCCACGTTTCACGAGTTACGTTTACGTCCCACTATGGAATAGGTGCTGAGCCTATTGTTATACACCAAGCACATATCCAGACTCCAAGCCACTACTAGAAAATCTAAATTGGAAAAATTTAGTAGTGCTCAACTCGGGATTTGAACCCAGGACCACCCGATCAGCCGTCGCACAACAAACGCGACCAACGAGGCAGTGAAATATCCATGTTTTAATATTTACAGATTTATTATACAGATTTATATTATACAGATATATAATATTTACAGATTTATATCCATGTTTTAATATATACAGATTTATTATACCTAAGGCTCTTTATTTATTTCTAAGCCAAATTCCTCAAGACGTTGTCCCACACGTCATCAGATTTCACCTAGATAATCTCCACTGTGCCAACGGAGTTCAAGTGCAGATTGAGATAATAGTGCTAGCGTGTTTACGAAAGGAAGTTGGAAATTTCAATATCAATGAGCATTGACCTATTGACCATGACTTTGAAAATAGATTTTAACACGTTTTATGCATTGTAAACACAGTTGATAAGTAGTTATTCGGAATTAAAATGAATCCCAGGACGATTGGCTACAAATTTTATTTTATTTGGTTTATTTAAATGACACACCAACAGCTCGAGGGCTTAATAACTTACGTAGGCTTAACAATTAGCATTATAATTAATGTGTAACATGACGGGACATTGATTCTTGTGGGTTGTTTTAATTATCTATAAATATAGTCCACATGGTTCGTGACAATAGCAAACGTTTAGTTTAGTGGCCATTAACAGAATTCCAAGTTATTTACTACCAATTCAATTATGTTTGCCTATGACTGATTTCATCCGTTTAATATTTCGAATAACAAAAAAACACCAAGGTGATTTGTTATTCGATATTTTGGTATAAAAAAATCACATTTTTGGATCTGTTTCTCTATATTTAAGTTTATATACATATACGTAGGTATCATTATTTTCACATGTTTTTGTTTAATGATTAAGACCGAGACCTAATCGCCACGAATGGCAACATGTCCGTTACCAACTTTCGATCGAAGTTCACTGTCATTGAAGTGAAGTGAGATAAAAACAAACCAAGAAGCACGTGTCGCTCTATATATCTAAGCTGACCCTATTAACATTTGTTGAATAGGACTTTGTGGAACGTAATGACGACTTACTGTTTCAGTTTATTAGATAGCTAATAAAATATATCATATATAATTATTTGTCCTCATAACAGACATAATAACAGTATAGGTAGTAGAGAAAAACTAGAAACCTAATCCGCGTGTAATATAATTGTTATTCAAATTAAAAATGGAATAGGTAGATAGATATAAGGTGGAACGACGTTATGTATAAGGCAATTATTAATTATGGTTATTTTAATATTTTTAAGTATAAACCATTTCTAACAGTGACTCAGAGTTTGAACTTCTACCCGGTGTATGGCAATGATTGGCCCGTTATGGTGGTTAGCTAACCTGACCGTTGCGCCGGGGGTCGTGAGTTCGATTCCCACCCAGAATAAATATTTGTGTGATGAGCACAGGTATTTGTTCTGTGTCTGGATTTAAAAAAAAATCTATTTAAGTATATATTTATATTTATATATGGTAGTTTATGAGCCGTCTGGTTACCATACCACAAGCTCTCTTGATGCTTCCTTTGGGATCGGATGGCCGTGTGTGAAAATGTCCCGAAATATTATTATACAGGCTGACTCCGTAGTTCATGATGGAATGTAAACGTAACTAGTTAAACATAGCAGTGTACTAAACTCCTCTGCCCACTTTTTTGGGGATTGCGAGCGCTACGTTACGTTACGTAACAATGTTAGAATAATTAAAAACTATGTGATTAACTAAATTAAAATACATATTCATATTCTTGGGTTTTCATTATTTCACGTTCGTTTTATACGACCTCCGCGAACGATGTTATTGTCATTTATAAGATAATAAATGTCGTTATAAAATGTTTTTATATTTCGTAAAGATTATACACACAATTATATAATACCCAATTATTTAATTAAAATATTGCGCAAGTTTAGTGACGATCAAGCGGATATTTAGTACATATATACAATTATTTCATTTCTAGTTAATACAACGATATTATGTAAAATGTGCGTCAATACTAAGTGGTGGCTGTTAATTTCACTGATACTAGAGTTGGATACGTACGGTACATCGTGTTCGTTGTAACGCTAAATCCATTTGTTCCTATAATTACGTCATTATTGTAATCCTAGTCACTGTATTTACCGAGGCGACATGTTGTAGACAGATCGCGGTACGACATATCTAGGTACTATCGCACTTTTCAATCAGGATCTAGAAACATTGAACATGTTTTTATATTTCGACGGCAATCTTATTTTGCGCCGTAAGTTCGAAGTGTATGACGTAGGTAATATATTTCAAATTTTAATTGAATTTAACGATACCTAATTTTACTGACACCAATGATAATACAGCACGATCTAAACAAATATACAGGTGGATAAAATTTTTGACAATGAATAGAATCGTGAAAGAACTCCGGATGAATGAAGCACCGCGCGTGAGCGGATCCTACGTTAACCAGACGAGGATGTAAGCTGTTGCTGATTAGATTGTCCGTGTGTTGCTACGTCACATCCTGGCTATTAACGCTGAGCTCCGTATCCTCACTCTTGTTCGTCAGGATCTGCATCATCAAATAATTACTAATAACAAGGTTTTCATATGTAGGTAACTCAGGACATACATTCGTACTAGCGACCTGGTCAAGCCGCCGTATTTGGGACGTTTTCATGTGGCTTTTGGAGATTTTAGCGAGATTTATAAATATCTGTTGGTTTTTTCCGAATCGAAACATATAATACCATTTAGGTGCCTATATCTTTAACAAATGTAGCTAGGTAGGTACTCCTAGAAAAAATACGGAGAATTCATTACAGTACATAAGTACCTCATTATATAATTAAAATGGTTATTATTTCAAAACGTATCATTATTTCATACATCTATTTATCATAATTATATACGCCATTATGCATGACTGAGAACGCTCTAATCAATTTCAAGATTTTGTTGTTACGTACACGTAGTTACATACTGCGGTATAGAAAATATGTCACGGCAAATAATAAGTTGAAAAATTGAATACCAGTAGATACGTCGCAGACTTAATTACCTGTATTTGTTTTAATGTGTAATAATCTGTATTGGTATTTAATTTAAATGCGTACATTTTTTGCAAAGAGATGAACGCCTGGTTTGATCTTAGAAGCGCCAGTATGGTAGGCTGAATTCTACATCGTCAGGCTGTCATTGTTGATTTGCTAATGACTGTTAATATCATCATGATCAGCCTTTTGCAGTCCACTGCTGGACCTAGGCCTCGAATGCGAGGTTATTCCCATAATAGCCAGGCTGTGCATGCGCGTCAGGAATCGCAGAGCATAGAATTAACATCCTGCTGTATTCACATATAATAAACAATAAGCGGCTGCATTTACATATTTTTCAAATACTTTTGTAATTGAAATTGAAATTATTAATTAGTATCTACGTAAATAAAATATTTTTAAATATTATTTTCATACCTGTCAGAATTATGTAAATTATATATGGACAAACAAATAATTTTAATTTAAATAGGAGCTTACCGGAAGAACTTCATGTATACTGTGTGCTGGGGAAAACTTTTTTCGTTTTTATTTCTACCCTCATTGTACATAAATTCTTTATGAAATCTATTAAAACCTCATTTTCATAACTTGCTTGTGGTAGCTCTACAACTATTAGGATCAATTACCATCGCCAAATAGAAGAGACAGCAGTTTTAATTTGCTGTGGCAATTATACATTAGGTGTTTCAACCTAATCTTCAGGGGTTATTCTAACGGGGCTAAAGAGAAAAATGTCTGTGGATGCCAAAATTGTCCATGGACCGCAGTAATTATTTGAAATCAAGCGGTCTAAACGCCCTTGCTGAAGTTAATTCAAAAAAGATATAAGTATGTATTTATTTTCTTGACGTTTTAAACCTAAGACTGAGGTAGGTGTGATTAGGTTAATTCAGAAATCATCTGAAATGAACCAATGAAGGAAAACCTTGTCGAATTCTCATACTGTACACGACATTACGTGACCTATCGATGATCTAAATTCGATTCGTTTCGAAGCATATGAAATGAGTGACTGTCGAATACAAACAATTTGTCAATACTAATTTCAGGTGATTAATAACCATATTATAGTTACGGTACTTACATTACAGACTTGGCTAGCGAGCACCTTCTTTATTATTTAGTATATAATAATTTATGTATTTAGTATGTTTTGAAGTTTACCACTCAGTCCTAGAATCTTAGGATTTTTAGGTCATATATTTCTGAGCTAAGGAGGATCTTTGCTGACCAAATAATTCCTCGAAAAATTCTTGTTTTTAATCTTTTTAGCTACATCAAATTTCTTTATCTAAGTTAGATAACCTTTTTATAGGTACACGGGGTTAAACTGATATATGAATTTTTATCTATTTTCTTAAAGATATTTCAAGAACTTGTTTGCCTCGGTGGTCCAGTGGTTGCAAGTGCGACTGCAGGCCGAGAGGTCCTGGGTTCAAATCCAGGCTCGGGTACTACTAGATTATTCCAGCTTTACATTTTTAGTTAAAATTTCTAGTAATTCGGAGTCTTTATTTGGGCTCCGTGTACGGCAATAGCCTCACCACTTTCATAGTGGAACGTTAACGTAACTGGTGAAACGTGGGAGTGTACTACACGCCTCTGTCTACCTTTTCAGGGATTATGGGCGTGATGTTACATATACTCAAAGAAGTATCAATGAGTAGTCAGTATGGTCGTTGTGGTTTTGTGCTTATTTGACATTGGCCGAGATATTTTACAATTTCATTGAATTTTTTGCAAAGTTTTATCCAGGATCAGTGTCAAAAGCTTTATGAATAGTCTCAAATAATAGGTATAGACCTACATATATAAAGTATTAGAGGCCACCCTCGACTTCGTCCGCGTGGAAACCCTACCATAACGTAACAATATTATTATCAACATAAGAAATATGGTAGTTAAGTATTGCAAAGCCCTAATCATAGGTCTATAGGTATATAGGCCCCCGCTCCCACTAACGCCTTTGGCGCCGCCGTGCCGCTAGATCGCGCATTCAGTTTCCAGAAGCGATAAATGTATCTATTTTCAATTAGAAAGCGGGTAAGCTGGCCCTGCGAACATCGTGTCGCCTTACGACAAAATAAATTCTCATTATTCCCGTGTAAATCCCGATCTCTGGGATAAAAAGTAGCCTATGTGTTATTCTGGGTCTTCAGCTACCTACATACCAAATTTCATCGTAATCGGGTTAGTAGTATTTACGTGAAAAAGTAACAAACATCCATACATACTCAAAAACTTTCGCATTTATAATAATTAATAGGATAAATTGTAAAATGGCGTTATAAATTAATAATGATAAATAAAATTGGAGTGTCTGCTAGTAATATTAAAATAACCAATTTTCTACAAAACACATATGTATACACGCTACAAATACCAAAATAACATTTTTTACCATTTTGTCTGTTTGTCTGTCTGTTTGTTTCGGCTACTCTATGGAACGGCTGGACCGATTTTGACGGGACTTTCACTAGCAGATAGCTTATGTTATAAGGAGTAAGGTGTGTACTTTTATTTTAGAATTCCACGCAAACGAAGTCGCGAGCACAGCTAGTAATATAATATAAATACCTATAACCCTAAGTTATTAACTTTTTATTGTCTATCTTTTTGTTAACTGTACTTTTTTGCGGTAGATGATGTCAAGCAGCTGTTATTGTGACAAAGTTCCATCGCAATATCAACGTGCGGGGTTTATAACAAGAACGGTTTAAAATCACTTACAGTTTCTTTTATTACACATACCGGAAGAAAATATACAGAGACACAGTACACTGAGAATAGCGAAGCCATAGTTCATACGTTATAGTTCCACTCAGAAATAAAGACGAAGAGAAGCAAGACAAGAAACTGTATATAGCAGAAATGAATACAAACCCAAATAATACATAAAACACTCGGTCGGTCTATCACAAGCAGATTCTGATAGTCTTAGGCACTACGCGAACACAAGCAAAAGCGTTAGTAGAACAAAGCGTGAAACCACGGGGCGACGTGCGCAAGCGTCAAGGACTCACGGGGCGACTGAAAGTTCGCGCGCGCGTCGAGGTGCGCCTGAGCCGGCCGGCGGTGAGGCGAGGGTGAGGCGGCGGAGGGGTGTGGATAACAGTATACGCGTAAGTGCTCACCATTTCCACGGTGTCCGGCAACCGAGCGTATGTATGTGTTATGTATGTGTGTATGACGTATATGTGTATTATGTATATAGGTATGTATTGTGTTGTGAGGAAGCCCACAAGGTAAAGTAACTTCCGCCGCTACCTCGCACCGTCACGTGACCGGAAATAATACTAAGTATCGCAATTGGTGCTATTTGTAGAAGTATTATTTACGCTTACACCGGCACTAAAAGCTCCATATAAAGATTATTCATAATGTACGGTGCATCACACATAGAATGAGCAATGCTCTAAAGAACGCTCTTAAAGAACGAGTTCATTAAGAAAAGTCCCTCCTTCTTCAGGAAGATGACTAGCACTTGCCCTCTTTGATTCTTGGATCCGTAACCATGCGGGCCTACTCTAGATTCGTTGTCAGTCTGGATTCCCACATTGGCGTTGATGTCTCTCATAACAACGTTGAAATAATCCTTGGTGGCGTTGTGTAAGGCTTTGGATAAGTCTTCGTACATATCCTCTGCTTCTTTATCCGAGTGTGTCGAGGGCGGTTCGTAGACGATTGGATAGTCGAAGTATCAGGTACGCTACCCTGGTCGACACGCTTGAGATTTCTTCAATGTTGTTACAGAGGGTCTTATTCACGAGAATCCCTATGCCACCCTGAGATGTTGGGGTATGATAGTCTGTAATACGCACGTCATATTGAAAACATTACATATATTTAAAATATTTCAAAACATTCAACATTAAAAGTACAACTCAATATTGAAATGAGAATTTGAATGCGCGATGACATTTCTATTGTTTTATTTCATAATAAATTCTGTTCTCGCGACAGCAAAATAAAACAAAGTGGTAGAGAGCAATTAATTTACGGATCCGTTGTGCAGCGTCCTCGGGCATGGACCAATCCAGTAATTGTCGCCGGCAATATTCAAATGACGGAAACAATTAGCGTGAGTGCTGTGTACGTATTTAGTGTTCTATCCCCTCGTCAGTACGGACAGCAAACAAAATATGATAAATTTTTGTTTATCTCCACTAACGCCTCCATGTCTTCGTTTTTTATTTACACGTTGTAACATGCTGTAGAAATATAATTTAAATGATGATGTGTATCATTAAAGTGAAAAAAAATTGATAGTAATTTTGTCATTTCATTTACAACAAAGGAAACCATCAATGAAATATTGTAGAGTAACAAACGCTTCTCATAATTAAATTAGGTAAACCAGTAACTCTATACATATAGACAACATGTGACGTATATAGGACAGATCAAATCTACATTTAAAAAAACAAGAAATTGAATCAAAGAAAAAATGATCTGACTTGATGATGATGATGCATAATTTGAGCAGAACGTGTAACAAAAAATAATACATAAGCTGGATATAAGTAGTAACAATTGACGGATCCACCCCTTGGCAGTTCGTTTCAAATCTCTTTTGTGTACTGCGATAACGCTACAAAGCCTGCTAATGTCTTTTAAGGACTTAGTGATTTAAACGGACTAAATAATGAACCGGCCACCCTTTCTCTCTGCTCGCAATTTATGAGCTTAAATCCTTAGTAGAGCGCGACGGAGATTAATTTTCATGTAGATCCGGCTACATCTAAATGTATGAAACACTTTATAACGCCCACATTGAGCGCAGATATGCGAAAACACTTTTGCGAATTAAATTTCACTTATGAAATGTGTTTTTTTACAGAAGACTCTCGTAGTGCTCGTTTGCAACATGTGTCCTACAGACTCCGAAACCTATGGACTGTAGAAGGCAAAAACTTTACCAGAGGGAGGCATCTAAAAACAGTTATTCAAGTAACATTACGCTTGTCATCCCCGATAGACAGAAGAGTGGAGTACATTCCCACGTTTCACTAGTTACGTTCGCGTCCCTCTATACTCTATGGAACTGGAGCAGAGTCTATTGCCAGACGCTGGGCACATATCTAAACTCTGAGTCATTACTACAATATCTAAGTTAGAAAAATACATAGTGCCCGACCCCAAAATTTGAACCCAGGACCTTTCGATCGGCAGTCGCGCTTGGAACCAACACGATCAACAAGGCAGTTAGATGTCTAATAACAGATAGTCCTCAATACATGTTTCTGAACCTATTTTTTACATATATATTAAGATACCATCACCATCGACACAGAGATCGTTTTTTGTTAAATTTATATTGACCAATAATCCATGAACATTTTACTAATTGAACTAGCAGTCCTATTCCTGCAATTATGTTCCAGGTCAGTGTAAATGTCCGTGAGTAGCCCCTTTCGATTATTGCCTGTGCTACTTTGTTCCCTTAAAACAATTCAGATAACATCTAGATGTTGGGGAGCGCAGTTGATGACAAAAGATTGATTGTGTTCGTCAAGATAAAAGACAAATGAAAAGAGTAAACAGAATGGAATAAATTCAAAAATATTTTTCATTTCAATTGTTCTTTTCATTGTACATTAAAATGCGACATTCCGATCGATACTACGATCACCACTTATTCCATGGTGAGACGGGAACGTAACTGGGAAAACGTGGGATTGCACTACGTTCCTCTGCCTATCTCTTCGGGGATTACAGGCGTGATGTACGTTTTGATGTTACATTGCTATAAAATTGTACTCTTAACTAAATTTTTTTATACTTTAATATAACAAATAATATTTTATGTCGAACTCTTGGAGAATGTTCTGGAACAAAAACAAAAGCCGCGAGCGCGCTAGACGATTGGGTAGTTCGCATGACGTCACAAATCCGGATGATGTCTGTTTGTTATCAGCGCTGCGCACTCGCCTCGTCAGGGTTGCCGTCCGCCGGCAGCTCTAAATAATCGCATTATTTATAGCACGCGCTCCATTTGCTAAGGCTGATTGTTGGTGTAATAGCATCATGTGCCCACCAGGAAAATACCCGATGTTTACTTTAAATACCTTCAGAAACGACGCAATCGGACTGTGAAATGACATATTGTAAGGAGAAACAGACGGTCAACGGGGCCATCTAGTACAAATTAGATGTTTCAAGTGATTGTGAATCATTGCTCAGGTGTTTTGAACAGTTGTTGTAAACCAATATAAGGGAGCGAGCGATGAGATTAAGGACATTCTCGGTTGAGCTTGAACTGAGTTGAACTGTCCGTTCTTATTAACATCTAGTTAAACCCGCTTGCGAGCGGAAGCTCTGCCCGTTTGTCTAGTCCAAAGCCCCGATAAGATTTAAGTTAACTGTTTAATACTAATTGTCTTACAAGGTTGTGTTTCGTTATTTAAATAAAATGTAAATGTAGCAGAGCGGAAGTGGTCTATTTTCATTTCATTTCTACACCTAATTCCTAGCAATATTGTCATTAATACATATATCATCACATCACTCTTGCGGGGTAGGCAGGGAACACCGATTGCCAAATATATCTTTCCTTGCGACGTTACAGCCTAGATTTATTGTATTTGAAAAAAATGTATTGTGATAATTTGTCTATGTACCACTGTAATACAATAAGTGCTTTAAATGATGTAGACATCATCGATATAGACTGAATATTTAAATAACACTTATACTTTCAACTTATCAAAGAGCTCAAATCGCTTATGTTAAATCATCACAACACTACTTTTGATCAAAATACAATTGGAATCATATCATTATTCGAGAACGATGACTGCCAACCCTACGAAGTAGCAAGTTTTCGTCATACTAGTTGGTGATTTGTACGCCCTATTTTATTTCGATTGCAGCGCGTATTATCCGCTTGTCAATATTACCGACGGCGACTGGAAGCTTCTGGATAAATTGAATCGTTTCTCCAAACATCACGTAGAGATTGTCTTTCAACGGAATAACGGTATAAAATGTTGATAATATTTTTACACATATATTTGTGTCCGCCAATACGCACTGGAACAGTGCGGTGTAGTAGCCTTCAACTGTGCCATCGTTGCAGGAGAAACTGACTCTCAACGTTGGTAAGAAGCAGGACGAACATTAAGAAGATCCATTACACATATGACATATTTGTATAGAAATGTGACATTTCTTGTAATTAAATATAGAAAAATAAATATACGTGGTCCAAAAAAATCAACTCAACTTAATACCTCCGTCCTACTAATAATATCTATATTGAATGGCTCGCAATTTGTTTCTTCAATACATACTCTTGTCTATTAATACACCCATTAGCAACATACTATAGCCTATTTATAAAGTATGGACAAGATCTGAAAGTACAAATATAAAGAGTTTTATATCATTACAGTGTCCTGAATCTATGTTCTCATAATAATAGTAAGTATTAACCTACCTATGAATACTAAACTCAATTGACTTAATACTAAACTAACATTCTTCTCGTACCCTAGCTAAAATATTGTACATCTTAATTACTCTTCAAAAACAAAACAATGAAATTCATGAAAATTATGTAAGTTTTATATCACTAATAGTAACTTTTAACTATGATAGTCATTGCAATACTAACTCTTAGTAAAAAAAGAAAACTAAAATTAAAAACCCCAATCTGTAGATCTCGGCATAATAACTACAATGTACGTAATTAAATCCTTTTAGACGATGGTTAATTGTACGCGACCTGCTACTGCAGCAAGCCAAAATAATATAAAGAGCTACTTACTTGAACAGAAGGGGTTTATTGGCGAACAGGCCAGAGGCCTTCTCTTTCGCAGCTTGGAGCCCCTGCATTGCGCCCGCCCGCTGACCCAAATGTAACTGCACT